>CAJHQQ010002164.1:0-71309 GCA_905132885.1 Moricandia moricandioides
ACGACCTCTCCGCCGCCTTTCTGAAACACTACGTCATGTTCACTCGCGATGGAGCTTCCATCTCGGACCTTTAGAAGATGTCCCAAGGTTCCTCCGAGAGCCTCAAAGACTACATGGAACGTTTCAAAGCAAGTCGTCTCCAGGGTTCCACGTTAACGACAAAACAGCTGTCGAGGCCCTACGACACACACTATGGATCAATTTCGAGTTTCGTAAAAACCTCTACTCTCATCCCACTGTGTTCCCTGCAGGACGCTCTTCATCGCGCCAAAAAATTTATCATGCTCGAGGAAGATAAACGCGCGTTCTATACAAAGCAGAATACAACCAAGCAGACGGCTCCCAAATCGGCGGACACGCCTCTCGAGCCGCGACAGCACTCGCCCTACGCTCGAGGTGAGAAGAAAAAATCCACCATGTACGCGTCGCGGGAGACGAAGCTTCCACCTCCGCGTTGATCGTCCGCGAGCCAGGTTGGAATGTCTGGGAACGGGACAGCGATGGCAAAGTCGTACCCCCGCGAACTAGCACTGCAAGCGTTCCCCACACGGCCTTCGACGAAAGCAAGTATTGTGACTACCATAAGGTCAAGGGACACGACACCAAGGAGTGTAAGCAGTTACACGAGCTCTTACTAGCGGCCTTCTCTAACGGCCAGACGAACATCGAGCCTCCTCGATCTAAACAAAACAAGAGCAGTAAGAGCTGGTCCAAAACTAAGGACAAGAAGAAGAACCCCCAGCGAAGGCACGACGTGGAGCCATCACGACGGTCCGAACCGACCGCTGCTCGCCAAGATGATCATTCGTCCTCCGATGACGAGAAGCCTAAGTCCCGGCGTAAGATATTTACTATCCTCGCCGGTTCTTCCTCAGCGTCTCCAACCAAGGAACCAATTCACCATGATCTTCGTACTACGCTCAAAAGAAAAGCTCCCTCTCACTCACAGCTTCCTCAGTCGAAAGATGGCAGTAGAGCCGACCTACGAGTAAAACTCAGCGCGAAAGCCGCGGACAAGCACGGACAACTAGTTCCTGGCCCTGCCGATTTACGAACCAAACTCAACTCGAAGGGCACGGATATGCGCGAGCAACCGAACCACGGATCCCTCGACCTACGAACCAAACTCAACTCGAAGGGCACGGATACACGCGAGCAACCGAACCATGGATCCCTCGACCTACGAACCAAACTCAACTCGCAGGGTACGGACACGCGCGCGCAACTGAACCAAGATCTTGACGACCTGCGCGCAAAACTAAACTCAAAGACAACGGATACATGCGAGCAACCGAGCCAAGGTCCACTCGATCTGCACACCCACCTCAACTCCAAAGTCGCGGACCTTCGCGATCGTCTGAACTCAACCGTCCCTGACCTTCGGGTCAAACTTCACAAACTCCGCAGCACCGCATCCGATACCCATGCAACCAGACTGAGTGTTATCATGGGAGGATCCCCACCCTGCGACGACTCAGTTCGTTCTGTTAAGGAATTTCGTCGCAAAGCCTCCGTCGCCAGGAATTTTCCATCCGTTCCGGAGAATGATCTCCATATCATTTTCTCCACTGCCGATCTGGTCGGCATTCATGTTCCCCATAATGATCCTCTTCTTGTCGAACTCGGAATCGGCGATTGCGAGGTAACGAAGATACTCGTCGACACCGGCAGCTCTGTCGATCTAATTTTCCAAGCGACCTTGGATAAAATGCGAGTCGATCCGCGTCACATCAAACCATCCGCCAGAGCACTCACATGCTTCAATGGATCATCCGAAACGGTGTTGGGCACAATACAACTTGATGTGTCCGTCCAAGGGATCACCAAACATGTTAAGTTCTCAATCATCGATGTTCACGCACCCTACAATGTGATCCTCGGGACCCCATGGATACATTCCATGAAGGCCATCCCTTCTACATATCATCAATGTGTTAAGTTTCCTGGCGCCAACGGTCGGATTCTCACGATTCGAGGCGGCCAACTCGCAGCCCGCGACCTATTAGTTAACGAAATCAAAGCTCGCCGGCCTAATCCACACGTCAACACGGTGGCCCGACCAATCGAGAAACTTTACCCGCTAAAAGAGGAAATTGTTGAAGTTGGCCTCGATCCCGCCGACCCGAGCAAAACAGTCAGAGTAGGAGCCTACTTATCTGACGACCACAAAGATCGCATCATCTCCTTCCTCTCCAGCAATGTCTCAACCTTCGCCTGGACGACAACCGACATGCCGGGGATCGATCCGACTGTGACTGTTCACGAACTCAATGTCGATCCAACTTTCAAGCCGGTACGCCAAAAACGATGAAAGCTCGGACCTGAGCGCGCTAAGGCAGTAAATGATGAAGTTGATCGCTTGCTCTCGACCGGTTTCATCTCCGAAGTTCGGTATCCCGAATGGCTCGCCAACCCGGTCGTTGTCCGCAAGAAAAATGGCAACCGGCATGTCTGCGTCGATTTTACCGACCTCAACAAGGCTTGCCCTAAGGATAGCTTCCCGCTCCCACATATCGACCGCTTAGTTGAGTCTACCTCTGGTAACGAGCTTCTTAGCTTCATGGACGCCTTCTCCGGATACAATCAAATCCTGATGCATCCTGACGACCGCGATAAGACCGCGTTCATCACAGACCGCGGGACATACTGCTACGAAGTCATGCTGTTCGGTCTTAAAAATACCGGCACGACCTATCAGCGACTCGTTAACAAGATGTTCGCCGATCAACTCGGCACCAAGATGGAAGTGTACATTGATGATATGCTCGTCAAGTCCTTACGAGCAACCGATCACCTCACGCATTTGGAGCAATGCTTCCTCATCCTCAACAAGTATGGAATGAAGCTCAACCCAGCCAAGTGCACATTCAGAGTGATGTCTGGAGAATTCTTAGGCTACATCTTCACTCAAAGAGGCATTGAAGCCAATCCGAAGCAAATCTCAGCAATCCTCGAGCTCCCGAGTCCCAAAAACAGCAAAGAAGTCCAGCGATTAACAGGACGAATTGCGTCCCTGAATCGATTCATCTCCCGATCCACTGACAAGTGCCTCCCATTCTTCGAGCTCTTACGAGGAAACAAAAGATTTATTTGGGACGACAACTGCGAGGAGGCCTTCGGCCTACTTAAAGCATATCTCACCACACCACTGGTGCTCGCAAAGCCAGAGGAAGGGGACATCTTGTACCTATACATAGCCGTCTCCTCCACTGCTGTGAGCAGTGTCCTCGTCCGTGAAGACCGTGGCCGACCATGATGAAGGATTGTGAGAAGTATGCACGAGCCTGCGATAAGTGCCAACGACACGCACCGGACATACATAGCCCGAGTGAACTCCTCCACACAACGACGGCACCCTACCCCTTCATGCGCTGGGCCATGGACATAGTCGGACCACTCCCCAAATCACGACAACGCTGATTCTTGCTCGTTATGACCGATTACTTCACAAAATGGGTAGAAGCAGAATCGTAAGTCAACATAACAGAAAAAGAAGTCCAGAAATTTGTATGGAAATACGTCATTTGCCGACACGGTCTCCTGTACAAAATCATTACCAACAACGGCTCCCAGTTCATCTCACATAGCTTCCGCGGCTTGTGCGATCAATGGCAAATTCGGCTAACTACATCTACCCCACGTTATCCCCAAGGGAACGTCCAAGCTAAGGCGACAAACAAAACCATAATCGACGGGATCAAAAAGAGACTCGACCTGAAAAAGGGCCACTGGGCAGACGAACTCGATGGAGTTCTTTGGTCACATCGTACAACACCGCGAACGGCCAGCGGCCTTACGCCATTCTCCCTTGCTTATGGTATCGAGGCCATGTCACCAGCCGAAGTTAATGTCGCGAGCCTATGACAAGCAAAATTGCCGGACAACGATGATATCAATCAAGACATGCTCCTCGACGCACTCGACAACATAGAAAAACTCCACGATCAAGCACTACTCCGTATCCAGAACTACCAGAACTTAGCAGCGAGTTATTATAACAAGAAGGTCAACCATTGTCCACTGTTCCTCAACGATCTCGTTTTGCACAAAGTCTTTGACAACACGAAGGAATGGGGAGCCGGCAAACTCGGCACGAACTGGGAGGGACCCTACAAAATTGTAGAAGTAGTCAAACCCGGAGTTTACAAATCAGCGACTTCTGCTGGAGAACTGATCCCACGATCATGGAACGCCTCCAACCTACGCAAGTACTACGAACAGTAAAATCGAGTAAACGAGTAAACTAGCAAACGACAACAGTCACTTTTGCAAAAAAAAAAAAAAAAAACCCGAGTAGATGCGCACCTCGTCCACTTCTACTCGTCGAGCAGATGCACTCTTCGAGTCACTTCTGCTCACTCAAACGAACTACGAATGGCTTGATCCCTTCTTGGGTACGTAGGCAGCCCCTTTCCAGGTACATTCACTACACAAAAAGAACCGAGTAAATGCGCCCTCCGGCTACTTTTACTCGTCGAGCAAATGTATCCCACGATCCACTTTTGCTCGCTCAAAAGAGCTACGAATGTCTTGATCCCTCCTTGGGTACGTAGGCAGCCCCTTTCCAGGCACAGCCACAACACCAAAAAGAAAAACACCTAGACAAACTCTAGTATTTTGGCACCATTGCCCTTCGGTCATCCCTGTTGCCTTAATGAAACGCAAAGGGAAAAGTACCGAACAGCCGGACCCTACAATGATCCCACGGGAAAGGTCTGGCCAACCAAACACCCGTATCGATCACATTGCAAGGGCGATCCGCGCTGCAAAGGGGGACGTCGAGCTCCCGTACTGTTCTAAGTCGGGAGAACTTCGACAAACTCTCGACTAAGTTAAATGCAGGAGGATAAAGGAAGCACGAGATCAAAATGCAGGAGGATAAAGGAAGCAAGAAATCAAAATAACTTTCGATTAATCGCATTAAGGGTCAAAATGTTACAACAAGAGATCCCCATTAGAAGATTAAAAAAACAACAACAACAATGCAGAAATAAGTCTAGACCCTAGACTTCCGCATCCTCTTCAACCTGCTCTGCCATCTGCTTCTCCGACGACTCCCCAGCAGCTAGAGCTTGGACTTCTCCGTTTAAGGAACGGCCAGGTGTCCTAAGGATCGCCGCAGTCGAAGGGTTTATTGCACCTTCGTTCGTCCCAAATTGATCGAAGCCGGAGGGGTCATCGGCAACGAACCTCGAGCGAAGAACAAGGGGAGATAGCGTGAGAAGCTCTTCCGGGAGATCTCCGATCCTCGCTTCCTCCATGCCACGCTGGAACTCGGCCTCCTTGGCCGAAAGAGATTCCAGGACCACCTGCGGAACTTGAAGCTCTTTTTGCTCTCTCAGCATCTTCAAGCAATCTCCCGCGCCCTTAGTCTGGCTGAGCAGTAGCCTTTTCTCCTCAAAGAGGTTCTGGCGGGTCATGTATTCCCTGATACCCTCAAAACGCCTAAGGCATTTACCGGTCATGGCATCTACAACCCTTGCGCGCTCGAGAGTCACCTCACGGATCCGAGATTACCTCAGACGGCTCACTTCGGCATCGCGAGCAGCCACCACCTCGGTGTTCTCGCGCTCGTGTTCCTCAACCCGCAGGCGAGTCTTCTCCAGCTCTGCAGACAGTTCCGCGACTTTCGCCTTTTCAGCCTTCGAGCGAGCAGCCCACTTGTCTCTTTCCTCCACTGCCTTCTTGGAGACTGCCAGGAACTCGGCCCCCTTCCTCTTGATGAAGGCATCCTTGCTTGCCACGTCTTTTTCGGCAGACTTCAGTTTAAGAACTGTCTGCTTCAAGGCGCGATCATACTCCTGGACCAAATGGTTCCATCGGCCTTCGGACTGTACGGGATACGAAGAAGCAAACTAAGGCCAGGAGAACAACCAGACAAAGCGAAAAAGAAAGGAAAGAAAGACGACGAACCAGGAGAGCATTCCGAGCCGCGTCGATGTACAGCTCTGAGAAAAGAAGATCGCCAACCTCGGGCATATCTTTAGACCCTCCCTTCACCTGGCGAAGCAGCTCGGCGCAGGCATGGGCGTCGCTAACCAGGGGAGTCGCCCCATTGGCATTTCCACCCCTGAGAGACGGGGAGACGAGTGCGCTTTGGCATTTCCACCCCTGCCTCAGCCGCCCTTTTTGCCGAACAAGGCACGACGTCGTCAGCAATCGGGACATTCGCCTCTTCGGGAACCCGTGGACTCTCCTCTCTTTGCTCGTCTGCACCAGTCTCGCGAGAGACCAAACCGCCGGCGTCCTCAGGAGCGGGTGCAGTCTCCCCGGCAGGCTCGCTCTCCTCCTCCTTCTTCTTCTTCTTCTTCTTTCTCTTCCTCAGAGGTTGACCGTCCGAGGCAATCCCTTTGGTCGACTCAGAGGGATGGTCGCCTTCAACCCGGGGGACATCCTCGTCGCCCTTCCGGATCCGCGGCGACTGGTCATCTTCATGCGAACCTTCAGCCCTGGCTCGCTTCGCGCTGTTTTTGGAGTTCCTCCGGATCAGGCAACTTTCCGGCTCAGTCTCATCCATCCCTGTTTCCCCTTCGGAACGAACGGGCGGTTGCACGTCCATAGCGTCTAGAACCGAGAGGGGATTGACATTCCGTAAATCCACCCCTTGGAGGTCGCTTTCGAACAACGAGCTGAAGTTTGGAATATCTTTCATCTTCCCTCCCTTCTTTCTTCGGCCGAGCAAATCCTCTGGAACAAGCTTAAGTCTCGGACCGCGAGTTTGCTCGCAAGGAATATTCGATAACCAGTCAACTGTGATCAAAAAGCGGGCGTCAAAACTGAGTAAGAAGACAGCAAGTCAAGGAAGATGTAAGTATCGTACCTCTTCGAATGCGTTCTTGATTCCTCCGAATCCGTTTGCGAGTAATGCCGGCCCACTTCTCCTGACTAAGAGCTGTAATTTTAAGCGCGTTTGGGAAGAAGTCCTCGGGATATGCCTTCGTGCAAGGATGGGTAACTGCAAAACACAGAACAAAAAGAAGAGGTTAGCCAGCGATGCGACCAAAAATTCACTCTGCTTAGGCGATCTAACCAAGCCTAGAGCTCCATCGGACGTGATATTTGTCATCAGGAGGCTCCTCGAAAGCTGCTTCGTCGCTCTTCACGTAGAAATACGATCGTTCCCAGTTGGGAGTTTTGTTCGGGTGGCCGACCAAAATGTTCAAACCAGGCCTCATCCTCAGGGAAAACAGACCATTCGGCTGAGCACTGGTCATAGTCATCTCTTCGAAGACCCTGACGCTCATCGATACGTCAGCTTCAGCGGCCATTACCATCAGCGCGACCGCGATACGCCACGTACCAACGATCATCTGGGAAATCGCTACCCCACGGCGGAAGCAATACGATGTAACGAGCCTCGGAATCGGGAACCAGAGCTTCACGTCCTCTTGAAAGAAGGATTCGTAGACGCATTGGTAACCGACGGGGGGAGTCCATGGTCGTTGATCATAACGCGGAATGATGAAGGTCACTCCCGCGCCACCGTTCGCCCTTAGGAGTGCTCTGACGTCCCCCCAGTCTTGACCTTCGACGACCAACGGACGAATAAGATTCGCGTCTAACGCCGGCAACCGTTCAAATGTGCCGATCTCGTGGTATTTGATCGGATAGATCAGATCGTCGTCCGGGAAAACCAACGGTTCTTCGCAAACGATGACCTGCAATTTCCTACCAGGAACCCCACCGGTATCATCAGTCGTCGCGTCGATGTCCCCATCTTTATCCGACTGACCTTCGCTATCTTCTCTCAGCGATCTTTCGGAGTCGGCGACCAACAGGCGTTGAGATAAATCTAGACCTTCCATATCCCGGAGAGCATCTAAATGGGCCGCAACACGATCATCAGACCGGTCCGCACTCCCCGATTGAGTGGAACCGATCTTCGAAGACGAAGCAAGTGCTTTCCCTTTTTCTACCGCGGAGGATTTACGTCCGGACCCGGTCCTCATTGTATGAACAAATACTTAGAGAGAGAAAGAAGAAAAAGGGGAGAGAGAGAGAGTGTACCTGAAGTCGCGAAGAAGAATGGAGGAGAGAGCCCCGATCCCTCTTATTTATAGAAAAAGGGGGGGGCCCTAGATTCGCATCATCATTACCCCTATATGGGCCTACTGGGCCTAGAAACGTCGCTTCCACTTCCCGAGTTGAACCGGTCACTACCGAAGAACCAAGTCCTAACCGGAAATGCACCAAGGCGCCCTGGCGACCAAACCTGCACCTCGGAAGAACGAGTTCGAGAGCCTCCTTCGAAAATATACCAAGGTAAAAACCGCAAGCCCAGACTGCAACGGGTTGTCCCCCCTGGTTGCTCGATTCCTATTCGCCTCCCTCATCACCCTCCGAACCGAACACTGGAAATCCGTCCGAAGCCTAGTCGCTTTCGCTTCGAACGAACTGGGGGGGGGGCTTACTGTTGGAGATGGATTGCAACCCATCTTCAAGGCCCATCGAGTGAGAGGTCGGCCCAAAGAATCGGAGCATTGAGAGGGCCCGCGAGCCGATGGCGGGCAAAGGACAACGGCTTGGCCCCGAGCTGATGGAAAGTTGGTCGTACGGACTCAATGCCCGCAGCGCGGAGCGAGCTCAGAAGTCGCGAGCTGACTAAGCCGACCAGCCGCAGTCCGCTTCGAGCATGTTGGTCGGCCCATGAGAAAGCCCGGCCCAACAAAGGATGGACTACGAGCTAGGGCAAACAGGACCGCAGAGAGGTTATAAAAGAAATGAGAGAACGAACGGTGGGAGGCAAGCTTTTCTGGGGAGAACAAGACCTAAGAAAAAAGCATTGTAATCTTTAGAGAGACCTTTGTTGAAATACCTAATCAAGAGAGCAAACAAGTTTAAGTTACAAAACGTCTTTGTAGTTAGCCCCCAAATCAAACCAAATCGTTCATTAAACCATCGACCAACTCTAGATGTAACAGTGTTCACATCAGCTCTAATGTCTCACTACAAAGTAAAGTTGCGCTCTTTCTCTCTCCACTTGGTTAAAACCCAATTCTTTTTTGTGGAAAAGAGTGAAATTAGAGAATTACTTCGACTAGGATAGAATTTAGCCAGAGGAGTAGATGTTTCCGGTGGTAGATCATCGGGTTTTGGTGGAGGTTCCGACGGAGAAGGAAGAATAGGTTCAGGTTTAGGTAGCTTCTCTTCTTCAGCCATTGAACGACTTTCAGTTTTTTTCACACAATGATTCTTTTTAATTGTTCTTCGGATTTGGTTGGTAGCATGTGCTAATGTCGATTTATAGTTTCAGTTAAAGGTCAACTCAAAAATGTGGATACTAGATATTTCCCACGAAAACTATCATATAGCATCAGATCCCCAACAAAATATTATCTAGTGTCAAATTTCCACAGTTTGAAATTAATAAACTTATTTCTCTACGAATTAACAATTTTGAATGTATTTATCCCCGAACCGATACTTCGAAACTTAATTACCCATAGACCATAGTTTTAATTGGTTTATTATTAACCAAATAGTTTAAACCAGCTAAACCAAACCAAAAATCATTTTAAACAATGTTTATTAAATAATATTATTTCTTTGTTGAAATTTCAAAACATAGATTTTTTAATTAAAAAAAAAGCTTTCCTAATTTATTTCTATATTTTTGCATTTTTAAAAAATTGAAAATAAAAATTACATCAAGATTTTATGTTTACAAAATTTAATAAAATTACAATGAAAAAAAAAGCTATTAAATTATTGTATTTTTTGATATTTGAAAGCAAAAAAATAAATTTTGATAAAAGTATAAGTTAAAATCTATGTTTTGTTGAATTTTGACATATATTTTTATCAAAAATTTTTTTTTTTCTTTCAAATTTCAAAAAATACAAATTTAACAAGCTTATTTTTTCATTGTGATTTTATTAAACTTTATAAAAATGAAATCTTGATGTAATTTTTTCTCTTTTAAATTTCAGAAAACACAAAAATATAAACCTAAAGTTTCCTTGAAGTTAAAAAAAAATCTATATTTTGAAATTTCAACAAAAAGAAAAACAATATTCTTGAATAAAAATTGTCTAAAATGAATTTTGGTTTAGCCGGTTTAAACTATTTGGTTAATAATAAACCAATTAAAACCATCGTCTATGGGTAATTAAGTTTCGAAGTATTGATTCCGGGAGAAATACATTCAAAATTATTAATTTGTGGAGAAATAAATTTATAACTTTCAAATCATGGAGATTTGACACTAGACACTAGGTCATAGTTTGGTGGAAATATGAAGTTATATGATAGTTCTCATGTGGAAATAACTCGTCTACCCAAAAAATGTTACTAATATTGCATTAAATCTTTTTTTTATGTTAAATCTGAATTATCACGTATATATCTTGGCGTTCGGATACCCGTTCAAATTCGGATCAGAAATTTCCAATTTTAAGGTTTTTGGGTTTACACTCATTTCCCATTCTAATATTTTTATTAGTACACACTTCGGATTCAGTTCAAATTTGTATTGTATTGTAAAATCCATAAAGTAACCATATATTGTTTGAATTTGAATTATATCGATTCGATTCAGATATATTCGAAATAAAAAAAAAACATAAAGAAAAACACTTAATTGAATATAAATTAATCCTAGACACATAAAATTGATAAAAATAAAATGTTAAATCAATCATTAATACAAATATCATTTGTAAACAATGTGCATTACCTTACATTTAAAGTAGACATGTTATTTTAAGAAACAAATTATAAAGTACTTATTTATAAATAATTAGACATTTAAGATAGTTATATTTTAATATTTCATTGTATATATCATATCAAGATAAACACTAAACTGATTATGTGAAACACTTATATATATTATATTGTATATATCATATCAAGATAAACACTAAACTGATTATGTGAAACACTTATATATATTATATTTATATTGATTATTAATTTTAGATATTTCAGATTACCCGTTCGGATTCGATTAATAATATTTCGGTTTGGATATTTTTTGTACTATCCTACAAAACCCGTTCAATATTTTTACATTTTGGATCGGATAACATGTCGAGTTTTTTGGTTCGGGTTCAGTTTGAATTTCGGATTCCGAAATTTATGCCCAAGTCTATATATATACATAAAACTAAATATTGTATATTATATAAAATGTTAGGGAGGAGTATTGTCTAGCGTGAATTTTATTGGACGTATTAAATGGTATATTTATACGAACCATAGAATCGTCTATAATATTTATTATTGATTGTAATAGCATAATTATCTAACGATAAAAAATTCTTAGAGATAATACATCCAATATATTTTATAATTAAAAGTTTTATCAATATATTATATTTTATAATTCTTTAAATGAAGTACAAAATTTATTAAAAACTAATGAAAAAAAATTATAATACACGATAGAAATTTTGAAAATTAAATAATGTAAAAAATCTCATATATATAATTTCACGTTCACTATAAAAGATCATACAATTATTTATTATTATCGTATACACCAAAATAAAAATGTTAAGACGCAAGTTACATTAACCTAATGGTTTAGGTTATTTTATCAAAAAATGTCACGACATTTGATTTGTTTATTAAAGTAAAATTTGTTAAAAACATATTGATGTGGTTTTAAAACGATGATTAGAATCCAGTGTATCTTTTAATTACTATGAGTTATATAGTATAACAAATATCAACTTGTGTGATTTCAAGAAGAAGGAAAACGTTAGATGTCACTAGGGATGTTAATATGGGTAAATACCGATGGGTTTACCTAAACCCATTAAAAATGGGTTGGGTTTTTACTCACCTAAAATTAACTAGGTTAAATATGAGTATAACATTTCAAATTCATATTTATGTTGGGTAAATATAAAAGGGTAATAGGGTACCTATGAGTTTTTAATTATATTATTATGTTTTTAACTATTTTAAATAAATTATATAAAAATCGTAATAATGAGTTTTTTTCACTAAAACCGCAAAAACAAGTTTGCGTGCCAAAACTGCAAAAACAAGTTTTCCCACCAAAACCGTAAATACGAGTTTACTGCAAAAACTATTTTTCCGTCAATAC
This sequence comes from Moricandia moricandioides, assembly GCA_905132885.1. Classification (NCBI taxonomy): domain Eukaryota; kingdom Viridiplantae; phylum Streptophyta; class Magnoliopsida; order Brassicales; family Brassicaceae; genus Moricandia; species Moricandia moricandioides. Next base: position 12,056 of record CAJHQQ010002164.1, read on the forward strand.
CGCAAAAACGAGTTTTCCCGCCAAAACCGCAAAAATGAGTTTTTCCTCCAAAACCGCAAAAAATGAGTTTTCCCGCCAAAATCGCAAAATGAGATTTTCTCGTCAAAACGAGTTTTCTTGTCAAAACCGTAAAAACTTGTTTCCCAGCAAAAACCGCAAAAATGAGTTTTACCGCCAAAACAAGTTTTCCCACCAAAACCGCAAATACGAGTTTCCTGTAAAAAAATATTTTTCCTGTCAAGACAGCAGAAACGAGTTTTTCTGCCGAAACCGCAAAAACGAGTTTTCCCGCTAAAACCACAAAAACGAGTTTTTCCCGACAAAACCACAAAAATGAGTTTTCCCGTTAAAACTGCAAAAATGAGTTTTTCCGCCAAAACCGCAAAAATGAATTTTGCCGCCAAAACCGCAAAATGATTTTTTCCGTTAAAACCTCAAAAATGAGTTTTCCCGTCAAAACTACAAAATCTTATCTAAATATTAAAGCTCACATTAATGTTATTAATATTCTATATAATATTTTTAGAATAAATAAAATAGTAATTTGGGTACCCATGGGTAAACTTATATCCTACTGGGTTATTTTCTGGGTTTGGATTTCATCCTTGATGTTTCTGAGTTTTCGCGGGTTGGATATAAACTGGGTTGGGTTATTTGTGGGTTGGGCTGGGGTGGGTTATTTTACCCTACATTAACATCCCTAGATGTCACAATGTAGCAGATGGCAAATTGAGTTCATTTCTAAATTATCTAAAATAGATTTTGGGAGAAATTGCTAAAAATGACTCAAAACTTGATTTCAAATGCAAAAGTGTACCCCAAATTCAATCAAATGCAAAAGTAACCCAAAAGGCTAATGAAAATACAATAAAGTCCTTGTGAGCAAACAAAAAAAATGTATTCAATTTTACCAAAATAACCTTTTCGCGTGAGAAGACTTCCCTGTAAGTCTCCTCTTCTTTAAGAAGTCTTCCGTACGTCTTCCGTGAGTCGTCCAGTAGTCTTCCGAAAGTCTTCTCTGAGAAGACTTCCATGTACGTATTCTCCAGAAGTCTTCTCAAACAATAAATCCTAAAAATAATTTATAAAATTCATAAAAAATATTTATATAGAGGAAAAATAGAAATCATGTAACTTCAAACATTTGTAAATAATGTAAATTTATATCAACTAAAATTGAATTGTTTTCAACCTAGATGAATTAATGTAGAATGAGTCATGGTATTCATTGGTTTAGGGTTTAGTAACATATGTGATAGTATTGTAGGTAGTTTTAGGCGTAGATTTTGAAATATATCTTCTTAACTTTTTTTTTTTGAATTTGACGAATATGTGTTAGTGATCCTCTAATAAGATGATTTTAAACACTTTCTAAGTTTATTTTATGTTTAAGAAAGTATTTTCTGGTTAGTTAATTGGTTTAGGGTTTCAGAAGACTTCCAGAAGACTTCCCGGGATGTCTTCTAACATATAATGCAGTAGAAGACTTCAAGGAAGACTTCACGGAAGACTCTACAATTTTACCGCTTGAATTTCAGTGAAAATTCAAATTCCCGCCTAATGGCGAAGTCTTCCGGAAGTCTTCCGGACGTCTTCCGTGAAGTCGTCCAGTAGTCTTCCGAAAGTCTTCTCTGAGAAGACTTCCATGTATGTATTCTCTAGAAGACTTCCATGTATGTATTCTCTAGAAGACTTCCAGAGAAGTCTTCTCAAACAATAAATCCTTAAAATAATTTATAAAATTCATAAAAAATATTTATATAGAGGAAAAATAGAAATCATGTAACCACAAACATTTGTAGATAATGTAAATTTATATCAACTAAAATTGAATTGTTTTCAACCTAGATGAATTAATGTAGAATGAGTCATGGTATTCATTGGTTTAGGGTTTAGTAACATATGTGACAGTATTGTAGGTAGTTTTAGGCGTAGATTTTGAAATCTATCTTCTTAACTTTTTTTTTAATTTGACGAATATGTGTTAGTGATCCTCTAATAAGATGATTTTAAACACTTTCTAAGTTTATTTTATGTTTAAGGAAGTGTTTTTTTGTTAGTTAATTGATTTAGGGTTTCGGAAGACTTCCAGAAAACTTCCCGGGATGTCTTCTAACATATACTGCAGTAGAAGACTTCAAGGAAGACTTCACGGAAGACTCCGAGAAGACTTCTCAAAAAGTCTTCCAAACCAAACTCGAACTTAATTTACCTTCAATTTGAAATTAACCGGAAAAAACCAAAATATATTTAATCTAACCTGATAATTTACCGTACATATAAATAGTAGTTTTTCACTGTTTTTTCACTTTTCGGTGTTTCAGAAAAAAAAAGTTGGTGAAAACCCTAGCCTCCTCTTATAAGGCGATTACTGTGACGATTTCCGACGAATCTCTTCCGACTACCGGTTCCTCTTTATTTCAGATCTGAAACCGTTCGTTCGTTTCTCCCCTTGACTTCTTCCTCTATTTCTTTCTTTTCCGACCTCATCAAAGCATGCTGATCAAATACACAACTCCTCAGTTGTGTGAAAAACCATTCCCAAGCATCATCATCTTCTATATCTACGATTCCAAAAGCCAATGGAAATATCTGAAAATTACCATCTTGTGCAGCTGAAACTAACATAACACCTTGATACTTCCCACTTAGGTGAGTCCCATCCACCACGATGACCCTTCTTTGATACTGAAAACCAGCAATAGAAGCTCCAAATGATATAAATAGATACTTAAATCTATTCTCAGCATCAAGTTCTATACTAGTCTTAGAACCCAGATTTGCTAACGTGATTTGTTCCAAATATGAAAGCAGCCTCTCATACCCTTCTTCTGCTGATCCTCTTACCAATTTTTGAGCATGTAACAATGCTCTGTATGAAGTGGTGTAATCTAGAGTCATGCCAAACATGTTCCTCATTGCATCTTGGATATGCTTCGGATTTAACTCATCAATGATTCCAACGCGATCTATGAAAAGCTGACCAACATACTTCGCAGTAAAATGTTTCCGGTGAGCCCGTCGTTCAGACACAGAACATGTATGAGTCTTCACATACTTTGTTACCCAAAACATGTTTGTTCCATGTTTCACACTCGCTCTAAGCTTCCATTTGCACCCAGGAACACGACATTTTGCTACAAGTAGAGTTTTAGTGGTCTTGTATATTTTGAAGGAGAATTTATGCTTCACCGTTGTCAACCGCAACTCTGAAACCAATGCCGCTTTAGTGATAAAACTCTGGCTGACATAGATATTGGTGTCAACTATCCCATTCGAATTTTCTCCTTCATTAGCATATGTCTCTTTGAAATTCTCAAAACATATATCTTCTTCCTCTTCCTCTTCCTCTTCCTCATCCTTAACTCTTCCATACTCACTGTAATCTCCAAACTCATCATCCACTTCAGCAACATACTTCTCCTCCTCATCATTTATATTTTGAGGCAAATTATCATCATCTTCCACTTAATTTCTTCTTCCCCTCCATTTTCTCCTTCAACAGCTAGGTTTCCTTCAGCGTTGGCATCATTGACATTCCTCATCCTGCCTCGGCTTGATACACAAAGACGTACAACATGTGTTTTACTTATCTTGATCAAGTTCTGAACTTGTCTATCACTTGTAACATGAATATGAGGAGTATCAGGAGCTATTTGTTGCATTACTGCGTCTGGTAACAAGTAAGTTAAATCCACAACCTCAGCGTTCTTATCCATGTTAAAATCTTCTACAGTCATTTCTATAAGTTCATCATATGTAGAACCATCACTCAAAAAGAACATTCTCGCTTCTTTGTCATTATCAACCACAAAATCCCAAGAATTATCTTTCATCAATCATTCTCCGTAAACAGCAGGTAACTGAAGCATCATCTGAAAAAATCATATTAAAACACATTAGCAAACACACAACATCATATTAAAAAAAACTCAGAAGACTTCTTAAGAAGTCTTCCGTAAGTCTTCTCACGAAAGACTTCTTAAGAAGTCTTCTACGTTTAGCTAAGAACATTAATAAACATAAAAGGTTTGTAACCTCATAATTATCATCATTTTGGTTATGAATTTCACTCAGGAGCCCCAATACACATTAATTAACAAGAAAATATTTAAAATTCGTTTTGAGTTTTGAGAAAATTGAAGTTTAATAAAGATTGACGTAGAAGACTTCTTAAGAAGTCTACCCTGAAGAAAACTTCTAAAGAAGTCATCCCCAGGGAAGACTTCTAAAGAAGTCTTCCGTTTAAGTCACTTTTGCAATTGTAAATTTACGAAGGAAGACTTCTCTAGAAGTCTACTCTGTAGAAGACATATTGAGAAGTCTTCTTTTGTAAATATTGGCTTACTTTTGATTTTGAAAATTCTCGAAATTCCCAGAGAAGACTTCCCTAGAAGTCTTCTCAGATAAACATGTTGGTTTTGCAATTGACCGATCGTTGTCAGAAATTTGACTTCTGTAGAAGACTTCTCTAGAAGTCTTCCGGGGAAGTCTTCTTTTTTATAACATGAAGTCTTCTCAGCGTCGCCAGAAGTCTGCCTGGGTTACTTTTGCAATTGAGAATTAATAGCAAAACATTAAATATTATTGAGAAGACTTCTCTAGAAGTCTTCCGACGGAAGACCTCTTAAGAAGTCTTCTCTCGTTACCAAATGTTTGACCAGAAACCCGGAATAAAACTTGAGAAGACGTCTAGAGAAGTCTTCTCATTAATATTTAATGTTTTGCTATTAATTCTCAATTGCAAAAGTAACCCAGACAGACTTCTGGCGACGCTGAGAAGACTTCATGTTATAAAAAAGAAGACTTCTCTAGAAGTCTTCCGCCGGAAGACTTCTAGAGAAGTCTTCTACAGAAGTCAAATTTCTGACAAATTTCGGTCAATTGCAAAACCAACTTGTTTATCCGAGAAGACTGCTAGGGAAGTCTTCTCGGTTTTGCTTGTTTTTTTTTTGTAATCAAAGGAAAGTTAGAAGACTGCTGGGGAAGTCTTCTAGTCAAAACACGAAAATGTCAATTGCAAAACTAACCTATGCATTGACCAGAAGACTTCTCTAGAAGTCTTATTCACGAACAGATCTGAAAAACAATATCGATTTCATACCTTAGACCGTCAGATGACTTGCTTATGCTTCTCCAAGCACACAGAACTTCAATACTCAAGCTACCAATCCGTTACTCTATGAACATTACAAAGTTTGGAATAAAAATCTTGGGTTTTTTGAATGATTTTTTAAGGAAAGTGAAAGACATGTGGTTTGAATGCACAACAAATGAGATAGTAAGAGAAAAATTCATTTTTTTTTTGTCACTAAGACCTTCAAATTGGTTGTTCATGGTAGTTGGGGGATTGATGGCAATGGCAATATTGTAAATATTTGGTGAAGATAAGGATGATAGAGTAAAAGACTTATTTAAAAAAAACAATGGCATTTTTGTGAATAACTCGGAAATTTAGGGTGAATAAGGCAAATAAAAGTTTCAAAAAATGATGGGTTAGTTTTGCATTTGAGTTGAAATTTTGAGTCACTTTTGCAAAACCCCCTAGATTTTGTTGTGAGAAAAACTACTAATAAAATTATAAATAGTACAATTGACATTATTCTGGGTATGTATAGTAACTGTTCTATAATTTTACCTTTTAGAACCTCATCTAAATTTAGCACATCATTATCTTGACATTTTTAGATATTATCATTTTTTCCCATTATTTATATAATTAACCGCGACAATGTCTTCTTGTATATAATTAAGCCTTCTTTTATTCCAATCTCTATAATATTATTTGATAAGTTAGTTTTTTATGTGTCGCTCTCTCATTGATTTTTTAGAATAATTGATTATATAGATACCTTTAATGAATTAAAATATTACATCTAAATATATTTACTAACTTTTTAGCAATTTCTATTAATAAGATTTTTAATTCAATTTCTTTTTCTATTTTTTCCCAAATAACATATATAATAAAAAACATTTATAAACTTTTAAACAAAAATATGAAAATATGATTTCATATAAATAAGAAAAGGTCACAAAATCTGTTCTTGATATAAAGAAAAGAAATATCATTTTCTTTAAAACATAATCTTAAGCAACACAAAATATATTTTCAAAAATCTTTATAATATTATTTAAGAAATCAGTTTCATACGTGTCAAACTTACTTTGATTCTTAAAATGATTAATTACTGAGATACATTCAATAAATTAAAATATTACATCTAAATATCATTAATATTTTGGAGAAATTTTAATTCTACCATAAGTTTGATAAAACTTTGCACATTTACTTTTAATGAATGACAATTTTCAAAAATACCTTTAAATTATGATGAAAATAGACTAAAATATTTTTTAAATGTTTTATAACTATTTAGAAAAAAAATTTAGTATATTTTCATCATAATTTAAAGGTATTTTGAAAATTTTCATTCATTAAATGTAAATTTTCAAAGTGGTATTAAATTTGTGGTAGAATATCAATTTCCCCAAAGTTTAAACCCAAATATTAATATATTTTTGATTAAAGGTATTTTTGCAAAGTGGTACTTAAATTATGATATTCTTAGCAATTTCTTAAATATTTTCTCAAAGCAATATAAATATTTTATCTATATTTATCTATTTCTTAAATGATTATATAAAATAATTAAATAAGATAAATTGAGATACTTTAATTGACTAAAAATAGCTTATAATTAATCTTATTAAAATGTTTTATTCCTTTTTTGCTTAATATTTAGTTAACTATAAATATCTTATAATTACAACAAAAATAAAAATGTCTTTTTAACGTTTTGTGTAGTATTGAATAAAACCTGTAAAGTTAATATATAGCCAAAGGCCAACAAGAATAAATGCAAAAAAAAAAAAGGTTGAAAAAAGATTAAGATACCAGTTGGCATCGTGTAGAAACCCCAAAGAGTCAAAGAGAGGAAAGCGTACTCCCATCTCAAATTCTCAAGCAATTATAAAGTCACACATATGAGATGATAACCACTTAGGTTCACTGCGTACAATATAGGAATGCACTTTTTTCTTTAAAATATAATTTTAAGCAATATAAAATATTTTTCAAAGAAATATAAATATTTTATTTATATCTGTCTATTTCTTAAATGATTGCATAAAATAATTAAACAATATATATCAAATTTTATTTAATTAACTAAAATTAGTTTATAATTAATGTTATTGAAATGTTTTATTCATTTTTGTATAATATTTAGTTGCAATTAAATATCTTATTATTACAACAAAAATAAAACTATTTATAAACAAAATCTTACTTATATAACATGACTGCTTAAAAGAGGCATTTTCCCCAATAAACTGTATTAAGTTGGGCTTAGACAATAGGTCCACTTTCAAGCTTTCTGATTTCAGGTGTGGGCCAGAGAATAGATGACTGAGGCCCATGAACTTGAAGCTTTTCGAAACGTGATTATCCGACATGAGACCTGATTCTATCTCTATCTATTCAGTGAGGATTGCAAAGTAACACAACCAATCCTTGATAGCCCAGGTTCAAATTCAAGTTCATTCACCTATTGCTTCTGCATTTTCGAGAAAAACAGAACGATTTTCACATCTTTCTATTGTTAAATCATAGGTGGCCATGAATCTCTTCGAATCGAAAACAAAGACGGTGGTTGATGATGATGATGAGAGGAAGCGTAACCACTTTGGTTCTGTGACTCCTTATCAAACCGTAACAAACCGGGAATTAAATTTTGTTGGAAAGGTTTATTTTAAGTATCAAATAAATAGAAGTACGGACACCAATTCGAACCAGGGCGAAGTGGTTGTGACTCAGCATGCAAAATGAGTTGCACCAGGGTTCGAACAACAAATTGGTACCCGACATACGGAGAGGGATTGAATCTCCTCTCCTCGACTCACGAGAGGACTCGTGGGGGAACGCCTGCCTAAATAGCACAAGGGACAAAGTCCAACGTGCCAGATCTTGAATAGAAAAGGTCTGATGTCGGCTCTTGCTTTAAAAGATCCGATGCTGGTCGGGTCCATTCAGATAAGCATGCTATCTGATGGCGATTTGAGGTAATCTTAATTACCTTTCTTTTCCAATTTTTATTTTTGACAAAAATTGTTTTTTTTGGACAAAATAAAAAAATGAATTAAAGAAGATAAAATAATATTTTAATGTGTGTAAAAACTAAAATTTGCATGGTTAAATTTGTTAGTGAAAAAAAACGAAATTTTCATGGTTAAATTTGTTAAAGGTTCAGATTATGTATAAGAGTCAACAAGAAGTAATCGCATAAAATATAAAAAGACAACAAAACAAGAAGTAGATTTTTATTTCGAATTTGCATATGAGCGTTCCAGACACAAAAATATTGGGATTTCGTTTAGAAACGAGATTACAACGGAAATCAAATAATATAAGCAATAAAACCTAACTAAGTTTGCTAGCAAAACCATCTATTCAAAAAGATTTTTAAATAGCACAAGGGACAAAGTCCATTGTGCCAGATCTTGAATAGATTTTTATTTCGAATTTGCATATGAGCGTTCCAGACACAAAAATATTGGAATTTCGTTCAGAAACGAGATTACAACAGAAATCAAATAATATAAGCAATAACACCTAACTAAGTTTGCTAGCAAAACCATCTATGTCAAAAAAACTTATGCAACTCGTTTAGCAAAAAAAAAACGTTGTATTGATTTCAGATTAGACCTTATGAAAGGCTGCCTACGTACCCCTTTCGAGGATCAAGCCGAAAATAATTCAGTTTACAAGGTTTGAACAAGAGATCGAACTGCCTTTGCGAGTTCGTCTAGTAATCGAGTGCAAAACATAGAAAACTAATCATGTCAAAAATAATGCTTAAAGTTTCTCAGTGTAGAGAATTCTAAGAGTCTAAAAATCGTCCCCCTTCTTCTCTACCTCGAATGTGCTTATATATATACACCTCCAGAGTCGGCCATCTTTCCTCTCTTCGAGATTCGAGTTTATTCATTTTGTGGAGATCTTTCCTTATCTTCTCAAAGTTCATGTTTATCTTGGAAACTTCACATTTATCATTTTCTTCCATTTTTCTTTATCCAAGTCGACTAAACCTATATTGTACTCGGGCCTATTCTCGTTTTAAATCATAAATGAGATTTTATTATGTTTTAGACCTTTTCGGGTCATTTTATGACTTAAACGTTTATATGATTACCTTTCGGAAAAATCGTCAATCCTATGGAATGATAGAAATCAATCATTTAATCGAGAAGACAATGGTATTAAGTTAACCATCATCATTTCTGACGATTGATTAAGACTTGTACAAGAAAATAAGTATTTATTGCTTTTACTGTAAAATCTCAATGGAAACTCCAGTTGAGATGAAACGAAGGAAAGTTTGATGGAGATTCAAAGAAGAAAACAATGAGAGCCTGTTGTGAATAGTACATATTTTTCGTTGGGATTTCCTGAAAAAAATACATATAAATCATAAAATAACTTAAAACTATAAAAAATATATTTATAATTGTTATAATTGAATTTACGTAAATGTTTGTACCCGTGCATAAGCACGGGAGAAACACCTAGTACAATTGACATTGTTCTCAATATTTATATTTAATCTATTAAAATTGAAGTACAAATAAGAAATAACCTTTAGTTTTACTTAATATTTACAAGAAATGCCATTGATACTATCCTTGCATCCAAACATCTAAACATTGATTACTAACAAAAAAAAAATTGGGTTTAGCTCATTAACAACATTAGTCATTAAAATTAGAGATTTCATAAAAAATATATATGTATTTATATATATATATATAATTAAATTAGTTTTATTTTTTATTTATATTCATATAAGCTAACCAACTATATTTGAACTATAAAAAAGTTAATAATGTCAATAATTTTTGATATAATATGAACTTATTCATTTACAATAACAAAATCATGTAACTTTCCATAAAAATTTAGTAACTAAAATACATACTAATCTAATCTATTAAAATTGAAGTACAAATAAGAAATAACCTTTAGTTTTACTTAATATTTACAAGAAATGCCATTGATACTATCCTTGCATCCAAACATCTAAACATTGATTACTAACAAAAAAAATTGGGTTTAGCTCATTAACAACATTAGTCATTAAAATTAGAGATTTCATAAAAAATATATATGTATTTATATATATATATATAATTAAATTAGTTTTATTTTTTATTTATATTCATATAAGCTAACCAACTATATTTGAACTATAAAAAAGTTAATAATGTCAATAATTTTTGATATAATATGAACTTATTCATTTACAATAACAAAATCATGTAACTTTCCATAAAAAAATTAGTAACTAAAATACATACTAATCTGTTCTATTAAAATTGAAGTACAAATAAGAAATAACCTTTAGTTTTACTTAATATTTACAAGAAATGCCATTGATACTATCATTGCATCCAAACATCTAAACATTGATTACTAACAAAAAAAAATTGAGTTTAGCTCATTAACAACATTAGTCATTAAAATTAGAGATTTCATAAAAAATATATATGTATTTATATATATATATATAATTAAATTAGTTTTATTTTTTATTTATATTCATATAAGCTAACCAACTATATTTGAACTATAAAAAAGTTAATAATGTCAATAATTTTTGATATAATATGAACTTATTCATTTACAATAACAAAATCATGTAACTTTCCATAATAATTTAGTAACTAAAATACATACTAATATTTATTATAAATGGTTATATATACAAACAAATACAATGTATTATTCATTTGTAGGATATACATCTAATAAGAATAATTTATGTAATTTATAAATTTAAAATTTAAAATTTTTAATCACCATATAATACATATACACAGTTATGTCTAGGACGTATCGAATTTCTGAGGTATTTTAGGATATACGGATTCAGATATGCATTCGTCGGATTCGTAAAATTGTTATCTGGATCTGGATATTTGGGGTTAGGATATTCGGACTAAAATCCAAATACACGCGGATATCTAGACCTATTTTTTTAATTAAAACTAACAATTAACCATCTATTAGTCTATTTAAAATTATTATTTTAAAAAAAATTGAAAGCATTCAAATTTAAAATTAAAATTTTAGTTTTTTATATAATATACATAAATAACTATAATTAAATTTTAAATATTTAATATCCAACCTAAATTTTACTATCCGAATTTGTACTTGGATCAGTCGAATCCGTAAAATCACTATCAGGATCCCCAAATATCCGGTTTTTTGAAGCAGATGAGATCCCAAATCGGATAACGGATATCGAATATTAAGTTTCATTCATACATACAGTTATATCAAATAAACTGCTTAAAATATTTGACATTTATAAAAATAACACCCGCGCGGGCGCGCGGGTCAAAGACTAGTATATTATTAAAACTGAAGTACCAATGAAGATTGTTCGAAAACATGGATAACAATATTAAAATGGAGTATGTTTGGAAACATGAATAAACATATTAAAAAGACTTTAACCATAATGAGTTTTTTATTAATCATATCTTATTTTGCATAATATAGATTTTGTCTATTATTACTAAACAATAAATATTTCAATATGATAAATTGATTATGAGAAATATGTATGATACATCTTTCAATTATATACACAAAATTAAATGATCACATTTACATAATACAACATGATTTGTAAATATATTAATATGTAATTCACTATATGGTGAAAAATATAAAATATAAATAAATTACAATAAAACACAAATATAAGTTTAGAAAAATTAATATTCATGATATAATTACATTACAAATGGTAACACATCTAAAATATATAATGGTTACATAAAAACATAAATCAATATATATATAAACCAACATTTGCGCGGATGCGCGGGTCGAGTCTAGTTAATTGTTTATATTTTTACTTTTTAGAATCTCTTCTAAATTTACCACGTCATTTTTAACGCAATTTAGCATGTCATTATCTTGACACGGGGATCATACCCCGCACAAGCGCGATGTTCATTTGCCTTGTATTTCCTTTATAGATATTGCTTACTAAACTTAGGTTTGTGTTATGGTATTGTTTTTTAAAAAAATTTGGTCGTCTTCCATTATCTTTTCCAAACTTTCACTATAGTTTTTGTGATATTAGCTGGTGTTTTCTTTTGTAGGTTTATCATTTATTGCTTCTAGTTATATATATTCCTAAAGAATGTAAACATATAATCATCTCAAAAGACCAGTTTAAAAATACTTTAACTTTTAGTTTGAAGTTTGTTTGCAGAAAAAAAGTCTAGAGCTTTACTCTGAAAAATAGAGAACCAAAACTTCAGAGCATTTGAATCTTACTCTTCAATTACTTCTTTGCGCAAATCAAGTCATCATAGCACTTTCATTTTTCCTCAAGTATCCAACCCGTGAAGATTTATTGTTTCTTAGAAATATGTAATCTGGTAATAAAGATTATATGTAGTCAAGAATCTTGCATAATATTTTATTTTAAAACCCAACCTTGTCCCTCACGTTTCTAATCTATAGACACCTTCGCCATTCCGAGGCTATTCAGTCTGCAAAAAAATAGAATATGATTCAGTCAAAGAAAAAATCAGAATGATACGGATTGTTTCTTACTTAAATTAGAAGATTTTTTTGTTTAATTATCTATTAGTGTTATCCACTATCTTCTTTCAATATAACATTTCTAAGTATTGATCATATTCATAGTAAAATGCATGTGAAAAGGCAACTCGTGTTATTTATAAGTAATAGCGTCATGAAGATTAATTGTTTACCTCTATATTTTTTTTTCAAACTCATTTAGTGTTTTTGTTATATTGTCAAATACCAATTATGTGTTTACAATATGTTCAGTCTCATCTTCTTCCATTGAATTATATTTATTGTCACATGATAGTGAAAATTTAAATATATATCAAACTTCATTAAAGTATAACATCTGAAGTAACCGAGATGGTAAGATTGCATGTCACGTAAAAGAAATAGTTATTATCTCTTCGATTTCTACGTTTACATCAAGGAAATCATATTAATAATCGAAATATACGATAAGTCCAGTAGTCAAGAAAACAAAATACAATCTTACATATTCCACCACTACTTAATATTTTCCCTGCGGTGTTACATATTATAAAGCATGATTTAGTGTTATTTTGTGTTATGAAAATTTATTGAGAAAGAAATTACTTACATAATCTTCATTTTTTTTAACTTGTGGGACCCACAACTTACTGATGTGGACAGCTTTAGAAGAAAGGAAAATCTCTCATTATATATATGATGATTGTCACATGATAATGAAAAGTTAATCATATATCAAACTTCATTAAAGTATTAACATTTAAAGTAACCGAGATAGTAAGATTACATGTCACGAAAAGAAATTAGTTATTATCTATGCGATTTTTACGTTTACATCAATGAAAACATAATAATAATCAAAGTATACGATAAGTCCAGTAGTTAAGAAAAAAATATAGTCTTATATGTTCCAGCACTACTTAATATTTTCGCTGCGTTGTTACATATTCCAAAGAAGGATTTAATGTTATTTTTTGTTATGCAAATTTATTGAGAATAAATTACTTACATAAGAATCTTAACTTTTAATCTTTTTTATATTTGTTAGATCCCCAACTTGCATATATGGATACCTTAAGAAGACATGAAACTCACTCATTATATATATGATTTTTAGATATTAGCATTTTCCTATTATTTATATAATTAACCGTAACAAGGTCTTCTAGTATATAAATAGAAAGATTTACATTCGTGGTCACTTTGTGACTTATTAATAACACAATAGGTCACTTGTGTCTACTGGGACACTTTTGCCAACCAAACACCTTGAAAAAGTCCAAATAAATTAACTAGAGTGACTATTGCAGTAACAAAAATTTTGTGATCTGACTCACGACAACTATATTCCATTTCTCAGCTTAGATCTCTCTCTTTATCTTTTTTCTTTTCTCGTCACCTCAAACCCATAATCAAGGTGAAGATTCTGTAGCTGCCTCCAATTAGTGAGTTGATTTAGTCAACATAAATCAAATTAATGGAGATGGGAAGCTGGTTGAAGGCTCTGTCTACACACTTAGCAATCCCAAATATTGGTTATTTGATACGCCCCTTTCCATACGGTTCAGTGATGGAACTGCTTTTGAGAAGCTAACAACGACCGGTAGGACCATAACTACGGAACTGTTCCGATTCCGACCATACAACCAGATACTTAATCTAGCAAACACCGGTAGACAACTCCATGGTATGTATTCTCAATTTGAGTATTGACGTTGGTTTTTGTGATATCATAAGTTAATGTAATACCATTTAAAAACTTCTTAGACATAATGGGGGTAGCTTAGTGCAATTAGGAGCACAATAACTGACCGTATATCAGGGGCACAACGTGTAATGATCACTTTGCATCTAAAAGGGTACTTTATGTTATTTAGTCTCCATTTGTTATACTAGATACTCTAACATATCCTCTGGCTCACTATGTAGCATCGTTTTTGTGCAGGGATGTAAATGTTTGTGTTAGTATGTTTGACTCTCTGGCTGTTGCATTCCAAAGAAAATTCGATAGCTACAGGAGAGAGCCAAGAGTTATTCTTGTCACCAGCGTCAATTCTAAGATCATTGGGGGTAAGAGAGTATTTGATTTTCTCGGTTATTGAATTGGAACATAGATTCAACAGATCAGTGATGCAAACATTTTGTTTTGTGTTGTTGTTCTGTTAAGTAGCTCCCGTTTTTTTGGAAATCTGAATGGAACTTCTGCCACACATATTTACTTTGACTATGAGACAACTGCAGGAAAAGAGGAGATTAACAGGCGAGTCTTCTTATTATAATTAGAAAACGTTGCTTAGTCTACGTTAGATATATTGATTGTTTATATTCTATTCCATTGACTGTCTTCCAATGCTCATCTCCTTACATGTTGACAGATGGTGGGATAGACCAATCAACGTCTTCATCAAAGGTGGTTCACTCACAAAAAATGGAGCCCTTAACATTTTTGAGCTTAAACAATTTATTATTACTGCTGACCCGCAGGTTAGGTCTTATATATTCAAATATAGGACCCTCTGAGAATATACTTCACCTTTATTTTCTTCTCTTAATGTTGACAGGTCATTGAATTCCTCTGTACAGCTAAAGTGATCGATATTCAGCTAGATGAGGGTTGGTGTTATATTGGCTGCGCCGGGTGTCCAACGAAACTCATCCGAGAGGAAACTTGTTTCACATGTGTCTCATGGAATGAAACTAATGTTGTATCTGAACTCAGTTAAGTAATTGTTTTCCAGCCGTTCTACATCTTGGAAGCAATAACCAAAACATCTTTCCCTTACGAGAGGTACCAGATGATATTTTCTACGTCAGACACCACTGGTACTGCTGCTTTCCTTGGCATTGATATGGAGGTGGCTAACTGACTCAGATTCTAGCTTCTGAAGCTGCACAGATTGTGGTATAGCCTATAATCAACCTCTAAATATCAACTTCTACTATTACTTGTGCGAAGTGCTTAATATGTAATGCTTTTCATTGGTTTACAGGGGATATGTGTTAAATCTCAGGTTGACACTGACCTGCCTCGATCACTCGCTGATATTGTTGGGAATACCTATACCTTCCAACTCAAATTTAAAGACTTCAATTTCACTCCAAACCACCAAACCTTTTCCATTTCTCGCATGTTTCATGAACGAGAACTTGCACCTATGCCAACCTCTGTTGTGAGTGTTGGTCACTTTTCCTAATGTAATTTGATAGTTATAAAAATAAATAGTCAGTCTTTCTTATGTTGATAACATGAAGGTAAATAAGTCCCTGGAGCAGCGCTTCCTGGATCTGTGGAACCAGGATCAGCTGCCACATTTGCTAGCAGTAGCAAAGTTGCAGAGCAAGCAACTACACCTGATGGTTCAGTTACCGGACGTTTAGCAGCAGTGAATGAACAAGTTGATGTGGAAGAGAATGCCGCAAAGAAACCACGTGTGGAATGAGTCCACTCTTAGAGCCTAAGCGACCACATATTGTCCTTACCAATTAATGTTATATCATCATTCAGCTTTGCTTAAAGCTATATTTTTTGAAATAAAAAACCTCAGTGTCGTAGTTGTTGTTATTTCTTTTATCAATTAAATCTTTTAACAATAAGCTTCCGCATGTCTTAGCTTTATAGATCCCGTGCTCATGGAGCCTTGGTTAGTATGTTCCAACTTAGCAGCACTAGAAAGGAGTAGTAAAGTAATATAATGCAGACAATAGATATTACCCATAATCTATTGGACAGCTTGCATCACATACTTTCCACTAACTGTAAATTGTCAACTGTAAGCTAATTAGTAACATACTGAGAACAATTAAAACATAATTATGCAAACAATCAGTTTACATGTCGACATTTAACACCACCCAATCACATCAATGCACCGACCCCAGTGACCACTACACTGAGCATTGGACTCTTCGATGCAACTTAGAAGTCAGAATGCCAGTTACGTTAAGTTTCATTGCTGTAGAAGCTATGTGAGATTTTACGTACCTATCACTAAGCTTCTTTTCATGGTACTATCTTTTTCACTTCAAAACAAGTCGAAAAAATAATAGCCACCTTCAAGCTTTAATAAACTGTAACAGTTGCAGAGTGTCTATACGTCTCCCAAATGTATTCCTAAAGCAACATAGTGAATGAAATGCAACTGACATAAGCCAGCTGTTACTAGCAGACCCCCTACATTCTTTCACTACACAAACCTGATTCAGGCTCTTCATTTCTGATTTCTCTACCATCTAGATTTTCAGAAGTCATGGTGAAGACACCATTTCAGGTGACAAGCAAAGCAGCTACAGAGAGTCTTCGTAAAAGACAAACTGCTTTTGAACAATGAAGAGCATCATCATCATCTGGAACAAAAAGAAGCCGCAAGAAAAAAAATGGTAAGTCCTAACCAGAATATAATGTTCACATATTTATAATTTCACATCTTCATCCTATCTTTTAATCTCTGTTCCTCCAATATCAGATGAACGCCAGCCTTGGTTGAAAGCACAATATCTTCCCCTCACACCAGACATCTTGCTCCGACGCATATCAGACGTAGATACTCTTAATGGTAAAACACACATAATGCTCAGACTTATTTAAGAAGTTAGGTCTAATGTTTTGACTCACACTTTTCCAATATGATTAACAATCCCAGCAACTAATGGGAGGCTTGCCCGTCAGCAACGACGCCTTATACACCCAAAACGAAGTGCAAAGGCACCCCAACAAGACATAAAATATGACCAAGAAACTATACTTCGTGATCAAGATGAGCTCATCGATGTTGTTGACTTAGAACAAGGTAATAACTAACCAAATCATCAGTGATTTCAAACATGCTCTCGTATCTCACTTCACTATATTGACATGAGTTTCATATCTCACTTCACTATATTGACATGAGTTTCAGTTAGCACAAGGACAGCTAGGGCTTTGCGGATGGAGAAGCAAAAATGCAAAAAAGTAACCACAGTAAATAAGAGTGAGCTTTCTCTCTTTTCTGACCAAATTCTGCAAGTTTACAAACCATTTGGATCAATTACAGTTGTTATATATATATATATATATATATATGTTAAGTTAACATATTTACAATCAAATACGTTATGACTAATATCAAACTCTAACCACTTTTCGACAACAATTGCGTCTACAATAAAATAAACCGTCAATGAACATGACATCAACACTTTCTGTTACAATTATAACAATTTCCATTTGATTTTGCAGGAAAGTACCGACGCCCAGTTGTTAACAAGTGGGACTTAGTGACATGTTGGCATGTCAAACTATTGTCTGGAATGCAGAGGCTGTTGTTCAAGAGACACAGATCTCCCCGAGAATGTTCAGCATATGTTGTCAACAAGGACGTGTTAAGCTACCACCTAGGCGTCACCACCCTCTCCCCTGAAAGAACTAATTGAAAAATCCAGCTTCAAACTTCTGATCCGGGATTGCTAATGGAATGTTAGCCTTCACATCAGTAGTGGCCAAATTGACCACTCTGTGACTGGAACTGCTGGACCATTTGCATTTAGGCTCCATGGTCCACCACAGAATAGATTTTCTGCTCCCACCCGATGGTAACCTTCCATAGTATCTACAGCTTTATATAGTTGACACAGACAATAAATTGGAAAACAAAGAGAAGGCATTGTCAAAGGGTAACTCATCTTTAGCAATTGATGACAACTTGCTAGCTGAGTTAATCAAGATGATGGATGAAAATAATCACGTAGCTAAGGTATAAACAAAGCTACTAAACAAAAAACCACAAAAAATATTTCTAAAATAATCATAACCAGATTTGTTTCAGTAGTATCTATCTTCCCAAAAATAAAACTAAGCGTAAATTTCGAATCCATGATCTTCAAACCTATATACAAAACACCAAAATCTTCAAAACAAAATTCAAATGTTTAGATCCCAAATCTAAGACAACATGCGGGTAACGCAGACATACCACTAGTATAAAATAAATGAATGCAATACATATCATGGTATATATGATTGGCTCGTGGATAATATCTAAATTATTTATTGGCGACACGATAATGTCCCATTTACATTAGAAATACGTTTCTCATGCTTTGTAAAGTACGATGGCCTTGGCTACAACTTTAATTTAAGTGGTCTACTCATGTGCTCACTAGAAATCAGAACCATATCATACACCAAAATGTTTTGTCCGAGAGAGCTAGGGACAAGAATTTTGGTTACTTTTAAGGTTTGGTTTGGAACAATCAGTATTAGACTATTAGGTCGGTTACCCTTTGGTTCAGTCTTGTCTTATATTTTACATGTATTAAATTTGATAAAATATCAAATGAATAATTGTAGCTCGTTTGATTAATAACTAAGAATAAGTAGTAAAATATTTGTTCAAAACCAACAAATCCTTAAATCAAAAGATACAGAACCAAAGTATCAAAAATATCAAAAAGAAATATTAGAAATCAGTTTAGGGATGGACATTTCAATTTTTTGTTTTGATTTGGTTCTAGAAAAACTATACATGACCACTACAAGAAAAAAATTAATTAGCGAGGCTATTTTCGTGGTTATTTCTTCGTGAAAGAAAACGTCGTGCCACGTTCGTCGTAACGCTTATTTCCTCGCTAATCTCTCGTAACTTTACGATAAAAGGTTTCCTCGTAAATCCGGGCCTACATTTCCTCGTAAAACGCACGCAATATATCTACATAAAATACACGCTAATATTTCCTCGTTAAAGACACGTAAACCTTTTCTCGTAACTTACTCATTAACTTTCGTCGTAACCTCCATGCAACAATTTCCTCGTAAAGCCCACTGTATATTTCGTAGTTAATTCTACGTAAAGTTAATGACAAATTCACTTCGAAATGTATTTTTTCTGCATTGATAATTAATTATAATAAAATATAAAAATTATTATTTTTAAATAAAATTAAAATAATAGAAGAAAACAAAAATATTTTATAAAATTTCTATTAAAACAAAAAGAAATAAAAAATCTAGGGGTTCTGGGACTCGTCGTTCATTCTGTCCATCTCTTTATGGTGGTCTGGCTCTGGAATGCCCAATTTTCTCCGTCTCGCTGCTAACATCAGCTCCAATTGCGGATTTCCAGCCGCTAGAACGTCCAGGAAACTCTCGAGTGAACCCATTTGAGCTTGCGTCGTGCTCAAATCAGAACGCGTCGCGTTCAACTCTGAATGCAGTTGAGCAGTCTCATCTTCCCGTCGCTGAACATAAGACGATATCGCTCTTGGGACATCGTTAACAAAACCAATCTCCAATCTACGTCCCTTTTTTTAGGGACGACCTTTAAAAAAAAAAATTAATGTTAGCCAATAATAAAAAATTAGATATTAAACAGATATTAACAAAAAAAAATCTTACCTCTTCGTAAATCTCATCCACTTCAGCTGTGGATAATATGACGGGTATCCCATTGGCGGGCGTCAAACCGATATATTTTTGGTTTGATTTCGTAGTTAAAAAATTGTTTTCTTGTAGTCGACGTCAACCCGATATATTTTTGATTTGATTCAGTTTAGTTTCACCACTAAAAAACCTTTTGAACCGGAAACAATCTTGTTCATTTCGATATAAATTCGGTTTATGCTGCAAAACCAACCTTAAACCATACCCCTCTCAAAAATATAAGTTCAGATACAACCAACCCAGGAACCAAAACCTCCCACCAAAAACAGTTTACAGAAATTAACAAAAACAATAATCTTAACCTGAACAACAACCAGAGGATTTAACAGCAGTAACATCATCTTTGTTTCCAATATCAATGGTCTGTCCTTTAGGCAAAGATGTTGGATCTCCAGTGCCATCAAGAGCTTTACGGCTCATAACACGATAGATCTGAGTCAAGACATGAGTGAAAGCTTGCTCAACATTTGTAGCATCAAGAGCAGATGTTTCCATAAAGAACATATTCTCCCTTTCAGAGAACGATCTAGCTTCTTCCGTGGGAACAGCACGAAGGTGACGAAGATCCGCTTTGTTTCCAACAAGCATGATCACCACGTTGGCATCGGTATGGTCACGAAGCTCCTTGAGCCATCGTTCAACGTTCTCGAACGTTACGTGTCGAGTTATGTCGTAGACTAGAAGAGCACCTACTGCTCCTCTGTAGTATGCACTCGTGATTGCTCTATATCTGTGTAAGAACAAAACAGATACATAAATAAAGAGAAACCGAACCAAACTACGTTATTATATTCATGTTATTGTTATATCATATGGTTTGTTTTTTGTTATAAAAATATTTAAATATTGATCTAGTTAGGTATTATATTTATGTAAGCTTCACCAGTTTTTCATATTTTCTTGGTGGTATAACATGTTGAACAACAAAAAGTTTCAATTAAACTTTAATAATAAAAAACTTTAAGTTCAAAAAGAGAAACAAAATTTTTAATAAAATCAATTTCGTTATATGAGTAACCAAACTAATTGGTTCCAGTATGTAATAAAAGAGAAGCTACGAGGATTTGTATACCTTTCTTGACCGGCTGTGTCCCAAAGCTGAGCTTTGATGGTTTTCTCGTCGACATGAACGCTTCTTGTAGCGAACTCGACACCGATGGTAGACTTTGACTCGATACTGAACTCATTTCTGGTGAATCTAGACAACAGGTTGGATTTTCCGACGCCGGAATCTCCGATCAAGACTAGTTTAAAGAGATAATCGTAGTCGTCGTCCGATTTGTACGCTCCCATTGTTGATCTTTTTTCTGAATACACCAAAATGTAAATAAGAAGAAAATAGAAATTCGTTGGTCGATGTAATAAAAATCTTAGAGAGATGGTGCAATGATCATATGGTATGATTGATGTGTTGTTGTGTTTTGTAATGAAATGAAAACAAAAGGTAGTGGGTAACGACGAAAACCTTATTGGTTTATGACCAATGATTTGTTATTATTAAATTGATGACTAAGCATATATGTTTTGAAAGTCGTGGGAAAGATTAGAGAACAAACATGTTTTGACGAATTCTCGAGGTTGTGGCCGCCATGAACTGGTAAACGCAGAACAAATACACTTTGCAAGGAAAAAAATATTCTTCAATATTATTAGGAAACTTTTCCATAAATAAAATGATAGCAATGTGTAGGAAGATATTAGGAAATTATTAATAAATTGTTGTTTTATGTTATGACATTTTCAAGTTATATTTTAAGATATTGTTGTGAAGGACAAATAAAAGATGATGTAGAGGTGAGATTCTTGAGAGTCGCATGTTTTAGTTGAATGAGTTGAGAACTGAGAAAGATTTTACCAACTCTAAAGGAAAAGTAATTAGTTTCTTTTCCGAAAAAATTACAAAGATCTTGTTATACTTATTTGAGATTAGACATGTGTTCATCTATTATATATATTATAATAGAAGTGATGACTCATTTCATGTGTGATATTTTAATTTGGACCATCATTAGAAAAGTTTAATAAAATGTGTTTCATTAAAACTAAAGATAAAATATTTGTAACTACTTTAATCATAATATCTTTTGATATCTTTTTATTTTAAATATAAATATATATTAAAAATTATAACAAATCTTTTGAAAAAGATTTTAGCAAGATCTCAACATTAAAAATTATGTAACTATTTAATTAATTTCGAATTATATAAAATATAATTATAGATTAATATACATTCAGTTATATATTATAAAATGAAAAATAAAAATCCTGTACTTTTATAAAATGAAAAATAAAAATTCTATACTTATATATATACAATAATATATCATCTAAATAAACATAAAAATTTGCTAAATGATAATCTAACTTTGAAATCCAAATCAAAATTTAGTAGATATTAAATATAAAATAATTTTAAAATTTGATTTTTCATATATATTTTAATTTATTTAGTAATCAAACTCAAATCGTATAAAATAAAATATAAAATGTAAACTATAAAATTATCGTGTTTGTAATAGTTATATGAATATTTAAATATATGACTAATATTATAGTTATATTACAAAGTTATGGTTTATATAATAAAATTTATCAATAACTTATTATAATTTGGTGTTATATATTATCTAATTTTATAATAATATTTTAATTTATTATAATATTATTGGTCATGCGGGTTTTTTTTATACTCAAGTTATAGTTTATATAATAAAATTATCAATAACTTAATATTATTTTGTGTTATATATTATCCAACCTTATAATAATGCTTATGTGGCTTATACTATTATTACTATAAATTTTATAAATTTGTATTTTTGTAGCAAAATTTATTTAAAAAAATTATAATATAACAATAATATTTTACATAAATATTTATTTTATTTTAAATATATGAAAATTAAATTGCACTTATATGATAGATGAGTAAAATTTTGGCATATATACAATAATATATTATCTAAATAAACATAAAAAAATTGCTAAACGGTAATCTAACTTTGTAGTCCTAATCGAAATTTAGTATAAATTAAATATAAAATAATTTAAAATATGACTTTTACGTATATTATTTTTCATATAAAATAATTTATTATATTATTTAAAATAATCTAACTTTGATTTTCATATTATTTTTATTATATTATTAGATGTATATGAAATATTTTTATAGAAGTTAAATGTGGTTTTAGATATACAATATAAACTCTTTAAATTAATAAATTTAACTATTTTCGAGTTGAGACATTGTAAATATGACACAACTCGGTAAAATAATAAAAAAAAAAAATGTGTAAATATATGGTTCCGATATAAACATAAATTAACAATCGATGTATATAAACTTTATATAAATATAAAACATATTGTATAATTTTTCACTTATTCATAGTGAAATTTATCTTTAATTTTTAAACCATTTCAAAGTATTTAATGTTATTTTGTCATTTTACACTTTAAAATGCATCTATATTTATTTATTTATTTTCCATACACCAAGTAATCGAATAAGAATAATCTAAAATTTGTATCTATAAAATTTAATCTATGTATATACCTTAAAATACTCAAGAGAAATTTCTTAAAATACACTAAGTTGGATATTTCTTTCAAAAGTACATTCAATAAAAAATACTTTAACAGTTAGGTTTAAAATTTAGTGATTATTGTTTAAAGTTTAGTATTTTAAGTTTAAGATTTAGTGATTATTACTTAAGTGGTAGAGTTGAGTTTTATAATTTTATATAAATAACTATTAAAAATTATAGATGATTTATAATGATTAACTTATTTTTTTCATAGGAAATTTTAATTCTACTATAAGTTTCATACCACTTTTCCAATTTACCATTAAATAATGATTATTTTTAAAAATAATTTAAATTTATGATGAAAAAAGATTAAACTAATTTTCTAAATATTTATTAAACATTTAGAAGCTCAACTCTACCTTTTAACACTAAACCCTAAATAATAATCACTAAATTGTTAACCTAAATGTTAATATAATTTTTATTTAATATATTTTTGAAAAGTGATATTAATTAATTTATGGTATTTAATTTGTAGTATTTTTAGCAATTTTTTTTTGCATAATAAATTTAAGGTATTTATTAAAACAATATCAAATTTGAGTCAAAATTAGAATTCTTGGCGTGGTCAAAATCTGAAAGAAAAACATAACACAATAGTACATGATTATTCTCACAAGTCACAACTGGAACGAGGAAGTATAAGTGTCATTGATCTGTATAGTTGACTTCCCTTCGTTTTGGAAAAGAGTCAAATAATAATACAATACCACAACCTTAAAACCGATTTGATCACCATCAATGTCACAAGTGCAGAGCTTCATCGACGGCCAAAGCCAAAGCAGCAGCAGCACCAACGTACGTGTGTGGAGTTAACGTCAAAAGTTGAGATTTTGCATCTTCAGGCAAATCCAAACCTTTGATAAACTCTCTTATGCTTTCTTCATTCACAGCTCTTCCTCTTGTTAGCTCCTTCAGCTTCTCATACGGCTCTGGAACACCATATCTCCTCATCACCTTTTATAATAATACCATAACAACCCCATGAATTAGCGTTACATGCAGTCGCTAGAAGCCTAGAAAGTGGGGAGATGTTTACAGTTTGTATCGGTTCAGCGAGGACTTCCCAAGTTTGATCCAAATCTTCTTTTAACCGAGCTTCATTAACCTATATATCAACAACATTCTTCGTCTATGACAGGTTACAACCTTTCCTAGGGGATAGAGTAATAATAATACCTGAAGCTTTCTGATTCCCTGTATTGCACTCTTGTAAGCGAGTAGAGAGTGTCCTAAAGCTCCACCCATGTTTCTCAAAACAGTTGAATCAGTTAAGTCACGCTGCATACATGGTACACTTCTTCAGACTTAGCTTATTCCCATTGCTCTAGCAGAAGAGATATAGAGGAGAAAATGCTCGAACCTGCATTCGTGAAATGGGAAGCTTCATGCTGAGGAAAGTAAGCTCTGCGTTTGCTTTACCTAGATTCCCTTCACTGTTCTCAAAGTCAATAGGATTCACTTTGTGAGGCATTGTGGATGACCCGATCTCGCCCGCTTTAGTTATCTGCTTAAAGTACCCTAGAGATATGTAGCTCCATATATCTCTATCGAAATCAATCAAGATGTTGTTGAACTGGCTGATTGTGTTGAAAAGTCTAGCCATATAGTCATGAGGCTCAATCTGCAAAAACCGTGACAACAAGATATATAATCGTTCCACAAGGAAAAAAGTTAATGAAGATAAAACTATATAGTATACCTGAGTCACGTATGGGTTAAATGTTAATCCGAGAGAAGTAACAAACTCCTCTGCAACATGAGGCCAGTCTATATTAGGATAAGCGGAGATATGAGCGTTGTAGTTTCCAACAGCACCAGCAAACTTCCCTTTGATCTTAGTTTCTGAAAGGTATCTCCTCTCTTCGCTTAACCTCACTGCGAAAATCGCCATTTCTTTCCCTAATGTTGTAGGTGAAGCTGGCTGCATTGTGATTTGCAGAGAACCAAATGAACTGACAGAATCAGAATCATGACTAATGCTTTAACAAGTCTTTATCTTTCAGCTTTACCTGGCCATGAGTTCGTGAAAGCATGGGGACATGTGCAAACTCCTTAGCCATGAGAGAGATTGACTTGATCAGCTCATCCATGGATGGAAGTATAACGGAAGTAAGTGCTTCTTGAAGCATCAAACCATGGGAGAGATTGTTGATGTCCTCAGAGGTGCAAGCAAAATGGAAAAACTCAAGAACCTGAACACCGATTCAAAAGACTGAGAAACATTAGTTACAAAAGATGAGTAAAGATCCAAAACGTAGTGAAGCAAACCTTATCAATCTCTGGCTGTGATTCACACTTTTGTTTCAAGAAATACTCCACAGCCTTGACATCGTGATTGGTTACTTTCTCGATCTTCTTAACTTCCAATGCGTCATCCATGCTGAAACCATCGATGATTCCTAGCAAGTAAGTCTCAGCTTCTTTGCTAAAGCTTGGAACTTCAGTCACTTCAGGAATGTTTGAAAGCTTAAGAAGCCATTTGATCTAACAGAGCAAAACAAAAAAACATGGGTGCATTAAGACAGAACTACTAGCTCACTCGGACATGCTTCTTCCACCAGAAACACAACAACAGCAATCTCGAAGTAGATACCTCGACAAGTACACGGAAGTAGATCAAACCAAACTCGCTCAAAGAAGAAGCCAAGTCCTTAACTTTCCCCCAGTAACGTCCATCCAAAGGAGATAACGCCGTTAAGTTAGACATTTCCAAGTCTCTGTAACTTCCCGTGGCCATTGTTGTCACCTAAGAGTATACATGTATCGCCAATGAGAATACATCCAAAAGAGAGCGTTTTGACATGAACCCATTAGTTGGGGGAGGGAAAGAGCTTACCTTTCTTGAAGTCATTAGCTTGAGAGGATCAGGAGACGAAAGAGAGAATGAGACTCTGGGAAGGGGATGGTGAGAAGCTAAGCACAGCGATTTTGATGGGTTTAAGAGTGTTCCGGTGGTGGTGGGTATGAGGCTGAAGGAAGGGATCTTGTTGTTGGTTAAAGCCTTGGAAGAGAAATTGAGCTCCATTTGTGATGTTGAGATTCCAGAATCTCAGCACGACGAAGGGAAGGAGTGAAAGCTTGGCGCTTTAGGGTTTTAGAGAGATTCCGATTTAAGTTCAACCGCTTTTTGAAAATTCCATATTTACCCCTCCTTTTGATGCAGCTTTGGATGGTTGTCAGAGATCAATATTAGTAAACAATATTAAGGAATACTAGACAAACATCAAATCCATTGTAGTCTAGCTGGTTAGGATACTCGGCTCTCACCCGAGAGACCCGGGTTTGAGTGCCTGGCAAACGGAGTTTTTTTATTTGGCGAACAATAAATACTCTTTATTGGCCGGAAACATTTGCCTTCTTTTGATTGTAACAGAGAACATGGACGTAAGAAACTGTACCACCTTGGCTCCAGTTAAAGATCTCACTGTTACATCAATATAAAGTAGTGACTGCACGGTTTTCCGCCAATGCATGTCCCTTAGAAGTAAGTAACTTATTTTGTGGTCTCTGTTTCAGGCTGTCTTTCAGCACACATCCTTTTCGTTTTTTTTTTTTAATATAAACAGTCGTCTTTAAGAGCAGGATTAACCGGGGTCTCTTAAGGTGGGGTTCTTAGCTTTTCTAAAAGACGTATCTTAGCTTTTAACTAAAAAAACCTAAGAACCGTCTCTTAAATAAGAACCATAAGAGCTGTCTCTTAGCGGGAAAAATGTAAAAAAAAAAAAAAAAATTAAAAAGACAAATTTTACGTTAAGAACCCCACCTTAAGAGACCCGGGTTAATCATGGCCTAATGTTGTAGCCACACAGCAATTAATGGGGGTAGACAGTATTGCTCAGGTCAGTAGTATCTTGTTGCTATGGACTTGGCAAAAAACCTCAAGTTCCATCAATAATGTTTTGAAAATGCAAGGAAACAGAGTTCCATCAGCATAATGGTGAAAAGAACAACTATATATATTTATATATATTTAATCAACTCAATGGAGAAATCATAGAATCAGATTTGCCTGTTTATTGTTTCTGGTTCTTCTCACCGTTTACAAAAGTTTAAGAAGATGATAACAGAACTTTATCTCTACTCAACTGAAAACCTCAGCGAACTTTTCAGAAACCAGAACTCCTGAATCAATAGACTCCAATGGATCTTTCCTGAGACGGTGCCTTAAGCAGTTAGGTATAACAGTTGCAACATCATCTGCAGTTACTCTATCTTTCCCTTTGAGAGCTGCAAGTGCTTTTGCTGCTCTGTTTGTCACAATGTCTCCTCTCAACCCATCAACATTGAGCTCTGAACACACCTTAGAGATCTTCACCTTCAGTTCCCTATCAATCTGAACAGAGGAAAGATTACTTCTAGCCGTTGAGATCTGGTCTTGAAGCTTATCCTGCTCTGTCTTGTAAGTATCACGAAACTCCTTTGGGTTACTATCAAACCGAGCTCTCTCTTCAACAATCTTGACTCGCAAATCAGCATCTCTAACCGTCCCTACTTGTGCATGCATACCAAACCTATCAAGAAGCTGTGGCCTAAGCTCTCCTTCTTCAGGATTTCCAGAACCAATCAAGATAAACCTCGCCGGGTGAGAGATCGAGATCCCTTCTCTCTCAACTGTATTCCAACCAGAAGCAGCAGAATCAAGAAGCACATCAACCAAATGATCATCCAAGAGATTGACTTCATCAACATAAAGTATCCCTCTATTGGCTTTAGCCAACAAGCCAGGCTCAAAGGCTTTGACACCTTCTGTTAAAGCCTTTTCGATATCGATAGTTCCACAAACTCTATCTTCAGTTGCACCCAACGGAAGATCAACCATATTGATCTTGGTGGCAATAACAGGAACTTGCTCTCCTCTTTCAACTCTCTCCCTTACCTCAACACCCATGAACTCAGGATCTAACGGGTCAGAGTTGTAAGGGTCACCTGAAACAACCTCAATCTCCGGTAACAGATCAACTAAAGACCTGACAGTTGTGGACTTCCCGGTTCCCCTGTCTCCCATTATCATCACACCACCGATCTTGGGATCAATGACATTCAACAAGAGACATAGCTTCATCTCATCTTGGCCTACAATGGCTGCAAATGGATAAACCGGCCTAGCACTCTTCTTTGAATCAAACTTGCCTACCTAAAAACCCAAAACCACCATTACATAAAAACCAACAACAATCATATTATATGTTCTTAATTCTTTGTAAAAGCAAGTAAAGTCTGAAACTTTATGTGAACACCAGATCATATATGTTCCTAACTCTTTGTAAAAGCAAGTAAAGTCTGAAACTTTTTATGTGAACATGATATAATTAGAACTCGTACTTGTTCAGTGGAGTTGAGTTCTGTGGCTACATTCATAACAGAGACATGGTGACGAGACCTGTTCTTCTTTGGCCTTATTTGGATTCCTGCATTTAACGCTCTTCCACAGATTCTCCCTGTAAACAAGAATTCGAGGTGAGAAACAGTAGGGTTTAAGGGTTGGAGAGATTGTTGGGTTACCTGGCCTGAAGCAAATGGGAGGGATCGAAGGTGATGAGGAAGAAGAAGACGAGAGAGAAGGAGACGCACAGATTGTGGAAGAAGAAGTTCGCAGAAGAGACGCCATTTTTGGGGTGAGCTTTGCTGCTTCACTAGCTTCTTCTGATTGGATAAGGAGAGATACATTTACTTCTATATCTTCATCCCTTTTAAATGTTATTTATTTATTTTTAAATTCATTATTTTAACAATAAACAACAACATCACGTGGCATTTCATAGTCCCATAATGCTTAAAATGCCCAAATCTTAACAAACTTACGGTCCATTAACCAGAACCAAATCATTTGCAGCCCAGCAATTTCAAATCTTCCCTCTGAGCTCTCACTCGGCGAACTTTCTCTCCGGTGTCGTCGTCGTCGTCTTCTCCCCCGTTGGACGTTAACTATTAGAGGTAGCGATCAAGCGTAGATTTGAGTTAGAAATGTTCGATCAACGTGAAGACTGTGTTTGATTTTTTCCTCTCGATTCTCTTAAACTGAGTTCCTTACTGCTTCTTCTTCGTGTAAAGTGACGTTTCATTGCCTAAAAACCTTCGAATCGCCTTTGTTTCTGCTAAATTGGTGCTGATTCTCATTCGTTAGGTTTCCTTCACATTGTTTGATCTGTTAGTCTCGCAGATAGTTAGACCTGCAGTTGTTAATCCTATTTTAGAAGAATGTTAATGGAACTTATGATTTGTGTATTAACATTCGTTCATTCTTTGCAGTACCTTGTCAAGAGTAATACTGAATACACTTTGCCATGTCCGCACCTGCTAAGAAAAGTTCTACAGAAGCTCAGGAGAAAGAACTTATGCTCGGTAAGGTTTTAAGTGTTTCAAGGAGATTTTCTTGATAACGTGATGTTATGAGCTTTACATCAGAAAGATCATGCATGCTCTCTTTCAGTTTTTTTTTCTTTTTGTAATCTTCCTCATTGTTCTTTCCCCAATTCCTGGCTAGCTTTAGATGTTTTTTGACATACATTGATATCTTAAGATGTTCCAGTTGTTAAGAGGTGTGATTTGTCCGTAGTCTCTAAATTTCCATGGGTTACCTACCTGCAGACAAAGACATTGATAAGGAAACATAGAACTTTAAGTCAGTGGCAGATGATCCCATGGATTTTAGCTTTGGGTCACCAGAAAAGAAGAAGAAGAATGTCTTCAAGCTGTGAGTGCTACCTATAAATCATAGGCTAATGTTGTTTGATATTGGAACCTTTTCTCCATTCTGATGGGATTACTTCTGTAAGATGCTGCTACTTGACAACACGGCCTAGTCTCTCGTATCATTTATGTTTCCTTGTCTCCTTTTCAGGGACATGGGGTTCGATCTGGATGGAGGTTTTGACAATTTATCATCGTTCAAAATGGACATGTCAGATTTTGGTTTTTCAAGCCCAACCAAGAAAACCACAAAAACGAAAGAAAGCACTCAAGATAAATCTAGTGGAGATTTCAAACAGAAAAAGAATCCGTTTGCCTTCTCCTATGATTTCGATGCGTATGAATCCACTAAATCAACTTCTTTTTATAAATCATATCTATATCAATCTGAAATTACTTAGCACCATCCTTTTCTCCAAGCAGGTTAGACGACTTTAATCTTGATTCAAGCCCACCAAAGAAGGGAAGCAAAACAGTGACTAAGGCCATGAATTGCGAAGAAACTTCTGCTGATAAGTCAAAATCTTTGGACTTTGGTCCAGACTTACCAATAACTAGACAAGCTGCCTGCATGACGAACATAGATTTCAAGGCAAAAGCTTCTGCTGAAAGAGAGAATCTAAATTCCAAGACTACAGATACTATGGTTGTGGATAGTAGCGCACACTCGAAGCGAGCTACAGAAGAGACCATGGAGAATTCTCAGGCAGTGGAATCACCTCAAGGTCTAAGGATAAAAACCTCACCTACTCGTACAATTTGTCTGCAACCTCAATCTGTAGACGCTTCACCATTGAAGACATCATGTATAATAGTTGAAGATACAGATGATCCATGTCTTTCAAATGAGACCGCAGCACCCTCGCCGTTACATGTTTCTGAAACTGCACATACTGCTGCAAACAGAGAAACCAGTCCAGATATCCATGACATCTGCAGGTCTAGCTCAAAAAAAGACTGTCCTAGAGATCCAGAACAGAATGCTAACAATGAAAAGATTTCCACCATGGACTCAAGCTATGAAAAGGCTGAACAGACTAAACCAAGCATCTCATCTCAGTTATGTTTGGACAACATGGATCATCAACAGGAAGAAATAGGTACATGCACTCAGGCAGAAAAGCAGGATCACACTCGAAGAACATCTTCTGATCCAGATCCTGGAAATTCTCAACCAACCCTTGCTGGAAAAATATCACCAGGCACTCGCCTAAGCCAAGCTGCCCAGGTACAAGATTCAAGGGCAAATCTACCACTGGATCCATCCCACAGGTTAGCAAAACCAATACTACTTTATGCTTTGTCGTTAAGCCAGTAAACTTGGAATCTGAAATAGATGTCTAGCAGCTCTATTCTGCAAAACGAGTGCAGCGTGCCAGGGCTTAGTGATTTAAAGGCCACGCAAAACAAAGACTCAGGAATTATCAGATCCAAATTCTTTAAGAAGACAGAAAAACCACAATCCCATGTGCTGGAGTCCTCTCTAACTCAAACAGAGAGTCGGCCAGTGACCCGAGAAAGGATTGCGGTTAATATGAACCTTACAAATGATAGAAGGTAATATTTCTTTTCTTTGTTGTCTGTCAACTATCTTTTCTCTAATATTTTCCTCTCCAAAATGAGACATGATATCCAAGATGTGTCGCCTGGATCCAAAACTAGAACATGAAAACAAATTCTGAAACAACAAATGTCAATTTTATCAGGTAATGCTATGGGATTAGATGGAAATGGAATACGCTTCTTTCTTTTAAGATGATAAATATAAGCTAGGTAACAAATTCAATTATTCTTTCCAGCAGTTCTCATGAAAAGATAATCCACAAGGACCATTGTAATGCCAAGGCTGCAGAAAATGTGGCTGGACAGTTGGATCATTTAAAGCTGCAAGCTAAAAATACAACTAGAGAGAAGTCCATCTTGCAGATCAATATAAGGTGAGATAAACTCGTTTTAAGTTTACTTCTTTCGTGTATGTTGCCTGCTCTTGATTCCCTAAATAGGTTACTACCTCATTGTGTATAAATTGTATGCTGCAAAACTTTTATTTATATCTGTTGCCATGATCTTGATTCCCTAAGTAGGTTACCTCCTTCTGTATAAATTTGTAGCTGCTAAATTTTTATCTCTTTGAAGTTTTTATTGTAGTGATATGCATTAAGCTTCCTTTCTTATGAATTTTGGACAGCTCAAAACTCGATGCTTCTAGCTTGACTCAGAAATTGAGTTCTGGAGCCGAATCTTTGCAGAAGTCCAAGTTGGTATCTCTTGGAAGGCCTAAACTTGGAAATATGATGTCTGATCTGCATTCAGCTAAAACTCAAAGGTACAAAAAGAACACACAGCAGTCTCTGGTATAGAATCTCACGATGCTATATCAATTCGGGATTCCCTAATTTCTTCCACTACAGGACCATTGGAGTAGATAAAGACCAGCCCAGTTCTTTGGTGCAACCACTAGTGAACTCTTCTGTAAGCAAGGAGAGAAACACCAGTTAAAAAAGGCTCTGAGACTCACCATTTGGCTCCTAGACACAAAACTCAACTCCTGCACTGCCCATCTTCTTTAAAGCGAAAAACTATTAATGAGGTTTATACTTAACTCACATTTTCCGATGTTATCTCTTCATAAACATATCTGGAGCTCAAAGGAAAGTTCTGTTTTTTTTCACAGGATGCAGATAGTTCATTGAAGCGTAAACGCTTTTCCATGTCTCCAAGAGAAAACAGGTTTCTACTTTTGGTTATCCAAACCATTTCTATCTACAACTTTGCTTTATTAGTTATTACTTATAGATATGTGACTTGACTGAGAATGCACAGGAACCTTGAGGAGCTCACAAATAGAGTTACGCAAGGAAATGTTAGATTCATCAACAGACCTTTGGTTGTTATTATCAGGACAATCTTTCTGTGTTAATCTCTTTACTTTAACACTTGTCACACAATTGATTTTCCAGTTCTCAAGCCAAGAGAGTAGAATAGATAACAATAATACAACCAAGGAGCTTGTCAAAGAAAGTCGACGGAGTACGTCTCATCACCAAATAATAAACATGGCAAATCTGGAAATCCCGGTCACGGAAAATTCTGATAACATAGAGAAAGCTGAAGCATATACAAAAGAACTCGAGAGTGTAAGTTTCTTCTTCTCGATCAAAGTACAACATTTCTAAACTGTTAAATCATTGTCTTTTGCTCCATTATGCAGATTTACAACACTCTGAAGAAGAAGCACGAGGAAGCAAAAGAGATACTTGTCCGTGCTGTAGTAAACAACAATAAGCTACTGATGCTCAACCATCCTTTA
Organism: Moricandia moricandioides; assembly: GCA_905132885.1. NCBI lineage: Eukaryota > Viridiplantae > Streptophyta > Magnoliopsida > Brassicales > Brassicaceae > Moricandia > Moricandia moricandioides. The sequence goes on from CAJHQQ010002164.1 coordinate 45,673, forward strand.
CATGAAGACAAGATATCCTTTTAATTTCGGTGCTGTTGTTAGATTTTTTCTATCTATAGGAATTGTTTAGTTTTCCCTTAATAAACAGAAACATTCGTATGATCCAGATCTTCGCAGCCAAGTTGGGTTTAAGGGATAATCAAACCAATACTGTTGCTTAAGAGGTAAAACAATCTTGACCTTTTATATCTCAAGATAGATTTTATCTGGAGACTGTTAACTACTCGGAGTTATTCATTTTCTTGACCTGGTCGCATCATCCTATTGGTTATAGGTTCAGTGTGGACTTATACCAAATACTATATCGGCAACAGTACAGAAGTCTCTGACGTCATATTATAGTCCAAGGTACTCAACCATGTTTCTGATTTGCTGGCTAATAAAGAAAAAACGTCACATTTAAAATTTGGAACCAATTCGTTCTGTCGGATGACTCAAGTTATGATCTAGAAACAACCGATAATACAGTACTCGAAAACCATTATGCAACGAATAGATTTTTCTTTTTAAACACTATAATTGAAGAAATCATAAAACGGGTTAAATCGGGGTTGTGTCTTGTTCCAAAAGACGTGAAAAGAACTATCAATCATTATATACGAGTTAGATGATTGTTAAATTGAATATTTGGTTAAGGTCATCTCAATTGGATATACACACGCAAGATACGTTCATGCTAACATACACAGGGTTCCACCAAATAGAGTACCCTGTATATGTTCTTTTGGGCTTTTAATATAAAAGAAGGTTGGCAAAAAAAAACCACGGGCTCGAAAATGATGTAGTCTTTTGAGGCCCAATTTTGATAAATTGATTTTCTATATATCTATCTTATTAAAAATACAATGAAGTATCTTTTGATAATATTTAAAAACATGGATAACACTATAAATATGAAAGAGAATTATTTGAAAATATAAATAATAATATAAAAATATTTATTTTTATTTATAAATTTAATCTTCTCATTTATAATAAATTAATTACTTCATTTTTGTATTTTTTTATTTACAAATTCTACCACTCTATTTAAAAAAAAATTAAATAATTATAATTCTAAAATTTATCTAACAAAATCGATATTCATATATTGACCATTAAATTTTTTAATATATTATTTTATTTTAAAATAAATTAATAAAAAATAACATGTTAATATATGAGTAGTACAATTGCATCAAGTTATAAATTTTTAATATAATATTATGTATAAATAAAAATTATTATCAAATATCTATATTATAATATAATATATTCTACTATATATATGTAAATATCAAAACATAAAAAATATATTTGATTTTTTTTTATAAAACCAGCTATTTATGAGGTTAATCAAATATTTGCACAGTAAAGCCGATCAAATTTAAACATTTGCGTAGTAAAGCCGATCAAATTCTAATTTTTTATTTTAAAGACAACACTCTGGTGGTTCCCTCCTCGTATTGGCGCACATCCCAAACCAAATGGCGCGTAAATCTGTGCATGTTGTGTGGTACAATGAAATGATTTTGAGATCTCTTCAAGTCAAAAGTCAAAACTTTAAATAGTAAAAACAAAACCAAATTTTTTAACCAAAATAGAAACGGAGAATTTTTTTTTTCCAACACGAGTTCCCTCCAATAACACAGAGCCCTTTTCCAAGTTTATGAAAATTTTAGAACCATCCTCTAAACCAAAAAGAGTTCCCTCCAGGGAAATGAAAACACCAAAAACTTGGAAAACAAATCTCAGATCTATGAACTTCCAAATATCGTTCAAAGTCCCTCCCATTCACACACTTCATATACAGTTCTTCAATTCCTTCAATCCTCAAGTCCATCTCTCTCTCTCTCTCCTTCTCACTTTCTCTCTTTAGTTCTACATTAATGGCGGCTCTTGATCTAAAACCTCAAAGCGACAACAAAGAGAATGTCTCACCCACTACTTCTGTCAAGCCTCTGGATTCTTCCTCATCCATTGATAAAGAGAAAACCCAAATCAGAATCAGGAGAAAAAGATCTAGAAGACAGCCTCTTAAAGACATTACCAATCTCTTTGTCTCATCATCATCATCATTGCCCTCTTCGTTTTTGATTCGTCACTTCCCCTCTTCTCCCACTCTATCAGTTGACCCCAAATGCATGAAGAGAAGATCTGGTGTTGCTCTCAAGCCTTCTTCTACCTTTTCTTGTAGAAATTTTAGATGATTTTTTTTAAAAAAATTGTGTATCACTTTTTAAAAATCAAGGGTATTTATCAATACCCTGTCATTAGCATTCATGTACTCAAAACACAAGATATATTTCCCTGAGTATACTGGATTCTTAATTATTACGTTTCTTCCGGAATTTCTGTATAATTATGCTCATAACTTCCACAGATTTAGCTGTAAACATGCGAATTGGTGATCTAATAATCTGTTACTAATTAGCTGGGGAAATTTGAGATAATAGTTACTGCAATTTCAACGCAACTAGAAATTAAATGGAAGTTGTCTTTCTGCTAAGTGATAACTGATAAATGTGTCGTCGGGTTTAGGGGGAATCATTGAGTTGGATTGTGGATCCTGTTCGTTTATCAATCTCTGAGTTAGCCATAGCTACAGAGAAAAACAAGAGTTTTTTTTTTTTTATTCTAGCTTACAAAATCATTTTATTCTATTTTCCAAATCATTTATAAAATTTTAGTACACCATTATAAAGATTTATAAATTCATTTACAAGACTTATAAAATTTTATAAAAATTGTATGTAAATTCTTTAAATCTATTTATAATTGTACAAATGTATATTTATAAATCATATAGAGTTATTTCACACTTCTTATCATATACTCCCTCCGTTTCACAATAATGTATGTTTTAGAATTTTCACACATATTAAGAAAACACGTAAATTTAGATTATCAATGTATTATTTTTTGTAATTAGCGATTTCTCATAACTTTTAGCCAATCAAAATTCAGTAAACCAAATTAATGTTTTTGAAATCTACAATTTATCATAATTACTTGTATTGAAAATGTAAAATATAGATTTTTAGAAACAAATATTTTTTTCTAAAACATGAATCATTATGAAACAGAGGGAGTATTGAAATAGAAGTCATACAAGTGACTTTTGGTTACTAAACTTATAAACGAAATCTTAAAGTTTATTATAATTTTGATGAGATTTAAGTGTTTTATTTAATAAAAAATAATTCTAAAATCAACTACCTTCAACTTTTAGATTGAAGTATTTTAATAAGATCTAAAAAGCTTTTTTAATGATGAAGTATACTATTAAAGCATGCAACCAAATAGTTGTAGACAAGGAAAATTTATAAAATTTACGAATAATTGTTGTTAAATGGTTATAAATATATTTATAATTTATAAATGTATATTTATAAATATTTATAAAAAATGTCACACATTTTATAATATATTAAAATAGAAATTATTTAAGTGATTTTTTACATGTACATTCATATGTAAAATCTCTAAAGTTTATTACACTTAATTGATGATTTTATATTTTTATTTATTAGTAGCATAATAAATAAAAGCTAAACACTGTTTTTACCCTTTTTTGTTGTTCTTCTTTTTTCAGATTTGACGGGTTTCTTCATAAATTTGTAATTATATCACCCATATAAGTTTAATAAATTCTATTATATATTTACATAAAATTCAATTTAGTGATTTTTGCTTATAAGTTGTTCATCACTCAAAAAAAAATTAATTATTTGATGGAGTTATGTTTATTGTAAAATTATCTAATTTACTATTAAGTAATTCATGTAATATTGAATTGGTACTTCTTAAATTTAGATGATAAAAAATATAATATTAAATATAAAAACTACCAAACTAATCAAAAATGTTTATACATCATTTATTTACAAACATCTATCCCCATACAAAAATCCATGCAATATTAAATTGATATTTAAAAAAAAACACATTTAATTTTATAAATTTAAATACATAGAATGACATTATATTTGAATTTTCTAATGCATATTTATATATGCAATTCGTGAACATCCACCTAGTTTCTATGTTTTTATTATATGTTTTTAAAATATATTTTATATTTTGGAATGATATTTATAGTTTTCCTTTTGAATAGTTGAAAATCTAGAGTGGTCAAAAACAACAATATTTGTGAAGATGTCGTTTGAGTAGCAAAACCACCAAAATAGACCATTTATAGAACATTAGGTGGACAAATTAAGAAAAAACAATTTTACTTCTGTGTTTTTTGCATACATACTTTGTAATATTTTCTTGCGAGAGTGAAAGAATGTATAGCAAATTCCATAATAGTATCACATTAGATATGATAATTGTTTCTCAAAACATATAAAATATATTCATAAAAGTAATCCACGCTAATATTTCAATAGAAAAAAACGAAACCACATAGTACATTGATTCAAATTTAAAGCACTTATAATGAACCTATGAAAAACACACCGTTTCATTTGTCAAAACTTTATATAAATTTTTTATCAACTTACTATTTTAAATAAAGTAAACATTTGACATTTTTTGGTCACACAGTAAGTCTCTTTCAGCTGTCACTAAAATGCTGTAGTGATTTACCATGTGCTGCATAATACTTGGTCAAACAAAAACTTGCTAAGACAGTGACGGCCTTAGGCGTTGTTATCTGGATTTGGATAAGAAATGCTTCAGTTAAAAACGTTAATTACACTTTAAAGAAGCTGTGATTAGTTGGAAACGTATCCTTTAAACTAAAATCACTTTTGACCTCACCTGAGTGGAATCTTAAACTACACTACCACCTACAAAAGTAATCAAGATTATAATACTTCTCGTTTTAAAAACTTTTTTACTTGATTATGGCCTTTGACTTCATTTAGTTTTCAAATTTTTTACTCCAATCCGTTTCTCTTATTGGAATTTCATGAATCACTATCCTACTCCATTACCACTACCTCGTATTTATTAACTCTTTCTCTCTCACAAACACAAATATACACACACGCAATATATGTACTTTGTGTGTGAAATATATTATCTATACTATGATCACATCACTAGTCATAGTGTAAATGTTAGTATATTTAGGTTTCCAACGGCGATGATCCAAATCGCACCGCACCGGATCGCAGTTAATAAAAACAAAAAGTTTCTATACATACAAATGTATTTATATTTTGGTCAAATCTCTCAAATAAACTTTTTTAAAGTTTTTGTAACAAAAATAGATTTTAAAAAAAATTAAAATAGACATTTTTTATTTTTTAAAAAATATTAATTTTTTTATTTATTTTAAACCTCACTTCCAAAATCTCAACTCATAATTCTAAATTCTAAATTTAGATTAATTAACCCAATAAATATAAATATATATTTACATTCTTTAATAAAGTTTATTTTGATCATTTTTCTCTTTGAATGTTATTTTAAGACAAAAGCTTTTTTAGAGCAACACCGTAAATATTCCACAGGTTACCACTCAAATCTTTAGTATGTTTGGCACTCCGTACCGTCTCTTATCACACTTTTTTGGTTTTTATCGCTCCTTTTGATAGACCAATGTAACTGCATAAAATTCTCAAGATTCATATCCTTCTTTCTTTCTTTCTTCCAAAATTCATATCTTTCTAACTTTGATGCTGTAATTACCGAAAATGGTCGTATAAATGGAAAAAAAATATGTTAGCTTTTCATTTGAATATTCTCATTTCATTCATTAAGGGTTTAGTCTTATTTACTTTCGATCATGTAAACACATGCCAGTGGCGGTGACCTAACAAATCAGCAAGTAATTAAAATGGATGCTCGCATGCATGGCTGATATATGATTCAATAAGGGTTTGAATACTGACAATTTGACACGCCGTGACAAAAGATCTTGTTCGATTCGGAACTCGTAAATGCTACAAATAACTAGAGCTTTAGACCTTATTAAGATCATTTTATATTGATGGTAAGTAAATTACATGTTATTTAGCACTGATTTAGACTGGTAAGTAAATTACAATTCTCACTGAGTGCATTAGCCACTACGATATACAGTAAAACTATATAAACTATTAATGTTCAAACTATGAAATTATTAATTTAAAGAGAAGTTTGTTATTTAGATTTATGTTTTAAAATATAAAAATTAATTCATTTATGATATTATATATTGGTTAAATTTCATAGATTTGTATTTCATCTATTTTTATTTGATTGTTTGATATATTTTCTATATTGAATACATATCATAGAATACAATTCATTTTTATATGTTGTTCAATAAAATGAGATATAAAATTAGATATGATATTTATTTTTGACGAAGACAAATAACAAAATGCTTTGTATATGTTCATATATATATATATATATATATATATATATATATATATATATTTACTATACGGTAATGCGGCAATCTTTGACAATTTTTATTCTGTTCAAAGTACCAATTTACATTTTGCAAGTCGCAAGTGTCACTTGCTAAGCTGGTAACAGATTAAATATGATTACTGTAGATATTTTTGGTAATGAAGAACTATAAACGGATGCACGAGAAAAAAAATGAGTGTTCACTTCCTATTTTAGTCTGGTTTCAAAAATAGATTAATAAAATAAAATTAATCATATCTTCTGTTTTGGTTCAGTTTGAATAATTTTATTTGGATTTATTTAGTTTTAATGAATATCATATTATTTTTAACTTTTATAATTTCTTTGAATTTCAATTTAGATGGTTGGAAATCAAATTATTTAAAACATACAATATCAGTTATCTAATTCTTAGATATAATTTTTATCTTTTGTTTGTTTGACTATTGAATTAAAATAAGGGAAAATTTTAATTCTACCACAAATTTGATACCACTTTGCAAATTTACCTTTAATGAATGATAATTTCAAAAATACCTTAATTTTTTGATGAAAATAGACTTAATTAAATTTTATAAATATTTATAAAAGATTTATAAACTCAACTTTACCCCTTTAACACTAAACCCTAAACAATAATCACTAAAGTGTAAACCCAAATGTTAATATATTTTTAATGGTATGTATTTTTGCAAAATGGTATTTAACTTATGCCATTCTTAGAAATTTCTCTAAAAATAATTATGAATAAAGAAAGTTATAACAAAAGCTACGATCATTCTATAAAATAGTAATTGAGAACAAAAATATTAATATCTTCAAGATTACTGACAAATAAGAATCAATAAAAAAAGGTAATGAAACAAAAACATTTTAGCTCTAATATAAATAAAAACAAGAGAATGAAAGCTTTTGCCCAAAAAAGAATTAAAGCTTTAAATATCCAAAATATACCAATAAAATCATTTATATTTATAGATTAACAATCGAATTGTTGAATTTACATATATCTATACTACTATATATTATTTTAATTTAATGAGTCAGTTTTTAGATTTTTTATTTAATTTGATCACTTTATTACCAAACCACACATGTATATTTTGCAGTTTCTGATATCCAACCAGTATTATCAAAATCAAACTATATTCTTTTGTTTAAGATCGACTTGATTCGGTTTGCATATTCTCAACGTCAAAAACCGTCGTTAGTGACAACTCACGTTTGCACTTGCCATTAGCACTCAAGCCCTAAGCTAGTGCCTATCCCCACTATCACTACTAGAAATCCTTAAAATAAACCTCTATAAGTAGAAACCCTCCTGAGATCTCTTCTTTCCTCATATACACTCATACACACCACATTAACTACTTCACAATTGCAATCTCTCTCTCCCATTCTATTGTCTTTCTATATATAGAAACTAGGTGCAACATATTGTAATTTTTATGGCTAAGTTAACTTTCTCGTTATGCTTCTTGTTTTTTCTTCTGCTAGCCTCAGTTACCACCGGAAGCCGCCCTCTTAAGCTGACTCCCGTCGGGGTGAAGATAAGAGATTTAAGCACTTCTAATGAGGCTACGAGCTCAACTTTAGCATATGGTCAAGCTACAGGGGGCAGTAGCAGCCATGGAAAATCTCCGGAGCGGTTAAGCCCAGGGGGATCCGACCCGCAACATCATTAGGGTTTGCTTTAAAATTGAGTTGTTCTCAATTTCTTCCAAATGTGTATTTCTCTAATTATCAATAATTTGTTTGCAGTGAATCTGTTTTTTTTCTTTGTGATAAAATTATGAATACGCATTTGTAAGATCATTACAAAGGTATAACAGTTTTATTGATACATTATTCTAAGTTTGTAAGAGCACTACAAAGGTATAACAGTTTTTAACGCTTAATAATTATTCTATTACAAACTATTATGAGAATATTACAAACGATTCTACAACCGATAATTCTATCTATCTTCTGAGGATTCACGTCTTATTGCATCACCTGAGCCGTCATATCGGATCGACGCTTGATGATACTTCTTGAGCGATGCTGCAAATTTCTTGTAATAATTTTTTCATTAATTTTCGTAATTCTGCATTCTCTGAGATTCGAAACACATACCTCGTAATATAGAAGCATTAATGAACACTTAGTCAAACCACTGGACCGAGGGCTTCCAGAAGTATAACAATATTATTGATACATTATTCTAAGTTTCCTTATCGTACATTAGATATTTGAATTTCGTTACTTTACGCTAGATAATCTATAGTTTGTAATGCTTTGACTGGAACAAGGACGTATCATTAGTATCCTTTACCTTTCAGAACATGTTTTCCTTTTAGCTCTATTAATTTGTGCCTTTGTAATATATATAGCAAATGAAAGGTATATATGCGGTTGATTTAGATGGTCATGCATATATAAGTCATAGGCATTCCGTTTTTGGTTCGTTTCCAATTTTTTTTGGTTCTAGAAATATAAAAATTGCTTGGTTATTTATGAAATTCAATTTGATTTTAGTTTGGTTATTTTTGGTTTGCGGTTTGATTGAGATTACAATGTTAGGAACATGCTAATATCTGATATTAGTTCTGATACGGTTTCAATTTTTATAGACAATTCGAGTAAAAATTACTATTTTTTTCAAATTGAATATCGGTGTTAATTTGAATAACTTAAATATTTTGGATAAAAAATATTCAGATAATTTGATTTTCAAGTAATTCAGATAATTTTAAAAGGTAGTTCAGTTTTTAAAGTAATTTGGTTTATGAATAATATTTTAGAATATTTAGTAATTTACAATAAATTTAATTGATATTTGTAGTTATAAAACAATATTTAGATATTCGGTTATCCATCTGATTTGGTTTTAGTTTTTTTTTTTTTTTTTTTTAGAAATTTAAAAGTCGCTTCCATACTTGTGAATATTGGTTCAGTTACGGGTTTGGTATTTTCCATACAGTTCCAGTTCAATTTTTGGTTCTCGGTTTAGTATAAGGTTGTAATACATATGCGAGCCTACCCTATGATTATATAGTGTTATGCCGATTTTGACAAGTATGTTGAAAAACAAAAGTACAACGAACATGTACGGTTTAACTTCTTTAAAAAGGTAAAAAATCAAACAAAATACGTATTCTTACAATTGACGTGTGGCCGATTTAGATTGTCCGTACATGGTATATACAGCCCCGTCGTTAAGTCGCGTTTTAAATTGATCGTGATTAGTTTATCAAAGAAATGATTACATATCTTACATTCACTGTTGGCTTCTTAACTGACAGGAACCTTTCTGATTAAATGAGCTTGTTACATTCATTTGTTATATAAATAGGAGTTTTATGAAAAGGTGTTTCATGAGAAAAACATAGAAAGTTTTAGTTATGAAAATAATTTCTAAATGGAGAAATTTCAGTTTTACCACAAGTTTGATACCAAATTTTAAATTTACTATTAATAAATGATTATTTTCAAAAATATCTTAAATATATGATAAAAATATACTTAATTAATTTTCTTAAATATTTATAAAGAAATTTAGAAACTCAACTCCACCCCTTTAAATAGGGCTCGGCATTTTACCCGAACCCGAAAACCTAAACCGAAACCGACCCGAAAAAATCGGTTCGGATCGGGTACGGGTAATGTCATTTTACCTTATTAGGTCTTGTTGTGGAGGATCTGCGGGTCTTGGACCCGACCTGAACCCGAGACCCGATAAGGTAACCGAAATATCCAAAATTTATAGTATATATTAAATATGTATGAGTATTTTAGTATATTTTTGGTATTAAGGATATTTTTTAAAGTTTCGGGTTTGTTTTTTTTGTATAGTTTTAGGTTTTATGTAAAATTATAGATTTTAAAAAATATAATTCAATTAATCGAATAAATTTTTGGTATTTTTCATGTCTTCGGGTCAAATTTCAGGTAAAATTTTAGATATTTTGGGAATTTAAACTATTTTCAGATTTAACAAAAAAAAAAAACTAAACCACAGTCATACGTAGGTTCATCTAAACTGGGTATGTTTGAAACCAGAAACTGATTTATGTAATATCAACAACATATCTTTTTATATTTGATCTAATATTATATATATACTTATAATACGAATCACATAAACTTTAGAAGCTAATTTAAATTTTTAATGATTGGTAAATATAGTTTTATCAAATTAACTACATAGAAATATTAATCATTGTTATCATAAACATTTCACTCTAGTGAATCACAAATTTTGTAAAATAATTTTTAATATAAAATTTTACATTTTAAAATAATCATTATTTAACATTACACTTATTCAATATTTATTAGTAAAAGTTCTATAAATAGGGATAAAATTCTACCAAAAATAATTATAAATTATAGTTGCATATAAATACTAACAAAAAAAACTAATATGAAAATTTAAATAAAATTATGCCCCTTAAAAATGGATGTTCTAAGCGGTGGCTTTCCCTCTCGACCGGCCCTGCATTGATGTAATTTAAGTTTCTTTTCTTTTATTCAATTCTAAACCCAATAAAAAAATAACATTTAGTTAGTAATCTATATTTGGCTAATTAAGTTAAAGCGTTGGGTCCATCATTTGAATCGGTGATAACAAAATAATAGTATTTATTCAAAATTCTATTTATCTTTGAATAATCGTGCTTTACAGTATACCAAACACATAATACTATGATCGGCCATGGATGACATATATGTCATGAGTGAAAAAGACAGATTCCGATGAAATCATATGCGTATCAAAGAAAATTAATTAAGATTAAACTAACAATACACACGTATAAAGAGATAAAATCACTATCTTATAAATCATAACAAAACCAATATAAGAAAAAGCATTCGACCTAAAGGTGACGAACGTGAAGACCAGAGGTCCAGAATGGAGGGATTGTCGGCTGTAAATGACAATATCGCATCATATAATATTCTTTTTATCGACGAACAAAAGGCGGCGAACGTGAATCATTTTTTAAGCAAGTCGTATTTTTACGAATAACACCAAAAAACTAATGACTTGTCACACGACCAAATTGGACCCTATATATTGTTTAATCTTTCGGTTTAATATGATTCAATATCAACCCAAATAAATTTAAAGCATCGTGACCTTCTTATCATTATGTGAACAAACGCACTATTTGGATTTAATGTAAATTTCAAGAAAACTTTATTGTTAATATCGTATAAAGTATATAATATGAGAGTGTTAGCTTTTAAATAAACCTCAAATATATTACTAACCACAAATATTAGTAGGCACCTTTATTAGTTATGCTTTCTAGGGCGTAAGCTATTGCGTCTAATATCCTTAAAAAGTAAGGCAACATATATGAAATGTAAAGTAGTTTAGGAATTTTACATCATTTTACAAAAGATATATATATGTTAGAACTTGTTTTTGGTGAAATGATTTAATATCATTTTTTGGTAAGTTTCTGAGCGAAAATGTTCACATGAATTGTTGATATCGGACATGATGTAACGTCGGTACTCGCTATGAACATTATAAGATTATATATTTATTAGTCAAATCGAATTTGTTTTATAAGAAATAGATGTCGGAAGAATATGGTTTGAAAAACTTGTAAAATTTCAAATTTTGGTAAGATATAAAATGTAGTAAATAAACACACTGAATATTAGTTTTGGATTTTGATTTTAACTTGTTTTTAATATGTCTGTTAACTATAATTCTTACAAATTTTATTGATGATTTTTTTTTGTGTGTGTTTAAAATAAGAAAGCAAATCTATTAAAATTTATATTATTATTTAAGGGACAATTGCAATTCTACTACAAGTTTGATATTATTTTGCAAATTTATTTTTAGTGAATGATAATTTTTAAAATAAGTTATTTTTTGATGAAAATAACCTTAATTAATTTTTTAAAATATTTATAAAAAAATTTAGAAATTTAACCTTACCCCTTTAACACTAAACCCTAAACAATAATTACTAAAGTGTAAACCAAAATGTTAATAAATTTTTGATAGTGTGTATTTTTGTAAAGTGTTACTTAACTTATGTTATTATTAGTAATTTCTTATTATTTATTCGATAACACAATTATTTTATTGAAATAAAGGTATAAAAATGAGTCAAAACAAATTAATTTCCACAATAACAAATATGAACGTAACTTGTGCAAACTAATTTCATATTACGTGAAGTTTATAAAATTAAAGAAACTATTTTTTCACCTCTACAAATTTGTAAACCTGTTGTCTTTCTAACTTATATCGGTATTTTATGTAGTTTTATTTTTTGGTTTAAAGTATTTTATTTAGTTTATTAATTTATATTACAATTATTCAAATTCATATTTTTTTTAAGAAGCGCGTTTCTACAGTATTTGTGTATAAATATTAGTTTATGTTAATGTCGTTATTGTGTCAATCCGTATTCAAATTCGGTATGATACAGATTGTTAACAAGAAAAAGGAAACGATACTATGAAGATGCAAGTACAGAAGTCTGTATACGAATCAGAATATTCAATGATCAACACGAATTGAAAGGCTCTTATTAGGCACTTACGATTATTAAAGCATTAACCAATGTGGAAAAGTATCAAACTTTAGTGATGAAAATATAAACACCAAAAGGAACTAGCTAGAGGCAGCAAATCGGTTCATTGTGCTAAACTGGGGACCGTTTAGTGTGCATTCTAAATCAACAAAGAGAATATTGATTAACTAAACTGAATATGTATTAAAAGAAAGAATTTCTTTAACTTTTTTTTAACATATAAGAATTTCTTTAAGTTAAAAATATAGATCCTCTAGTATACATATATCATACTCAGTGCGAGACCTAAGAGCATATATGTGAAATATTGGTATTGGGTCTACAAATTTGTGAGGCCCACAATTTAAAAAAAAAACAATTAATTTACGTTTTTGCTTTTTTAAATCTTTTTACATTTTTATTAGTAGAATATTAGTAAAAACAATGATGTGAGAAAATAAACATCTTAATTAAGGTAATGATTTCAAATAGTCTTTTTAAAGTTTTTATCATCAAAATACTCTTCACAAAATAAAATGACTTTAACAGTTTTTTTTATTTTATTTTATTTAATATTTTTATTTTATTTAATTTTAACTTCATTCCATAACTCCACCTCATAACTCTCTCATAAGTCTCTTATAACTCTAAATCATAAGTTTAGAATAGTTAATCCTAAAAATATAAATGTATATTTACATTTTTAATAAAATTTATTTTGATTATTTTTCTCTTTGTAAGCTATTTTGTGACAAAAAAATTTATGATTCTCTATTATAATTAGTGTAACATATATATGTATAAAATATATATTTAAATTGATTTTTTTATTATATATTTATTTATTATATATTATGATATTTAATTTCTTTTTGTTTTGTATGGGGCATCTAAATTTTCAGAACCGGCTCTAATCATACTACGATGATTTATATCATTAAGAAATTGTTGATTCGACTTAGAGGATTGTTTACATGATACATAGTGGATTCAAATTATTAGTAAACAAGATCCTACGTTATAATATTATTCATTTCTCACTTTGTTGGCACCTCAACTGAATCTTTTATTTTAGTAGTCAAATAAAATGATTTATTTCTTTATTCAGACACAAAGGAATGATTATCAGAACTAAGACCCATATCTAAATTGAAAAAGCCCATTAAGTATAGGTTCTAAAAAACATTGAAAGGGAATTAGCTTATGACTTATGAGAATGCGGGGGTGTCAAAATGGGCTATAACTCATGAGCTAGCTCAGTTCAGCTCAATTTTTCACGAGCACGATCTTTATTTCTTAGGCTCATTTAGTAAATGAGTTTATTGATCGAGCTTAAATTAAATCACGAGTTATATGAGCGAGCTATAATGAACATGAGCGAGCTATAATGAATATGAGCCAGCTCATGAGCTTAGTCATTTTTATACTTATAATTATATATATATATATATATATATATTCTGTTTTGGATAACTTCTATTTTTTATGTAAAAAGATAATTTCTATATTAATCATATTTACTTATTTTAAATTTAAATGTAAAAGATACATAAGTAATATATAAACTAAGCATTCTTATAACTACAGTTTGGAGTTTTGTCTTATATGGCTTATGACATACTAAGCATTCCTATAACTACGGTAGCATCTGAGTCATCTTTCAGTATTGGTTCTCGTGTTTTAAATAAATACCGAAATCATATTCTTCCTAAACATGTCCAATCTTTACTTTGTAACCGATCTTGGTTGTTTGGTTTTATGACAATGGTAATATATTTTCTATCTCAAATTATTTATTTATATTTTTTTATTATTTAAACATTAAATATTTATAAATGTTTTATTTTAGTTTTATGATTTGGACAAATGAAGACTTTGAAGATGAAGTGTCACAAGACTCTCACGAAGAATAAAGATTTTTGATTATTAGTTTAGCTTAATTTATTTTGGAAGTGTTGATTTTCTTTAATATTTAATATTAATGTTTTGGATTTTTTAATATTTAAATTACGAATAATATTATACAAGTTACTTAGTAATTTATTTAATAATTATTTTTTATATTAGATCGTGAGCTAGCTCATTTAACTCATGATCTAGATGATCTGAGTACGAGTTTACATATTAAAGCTCATATTATAAATGAGCTGAGCTGAGCTAGCTCACGAAATATCCGAGTTCACTGTGAGCTGAGCTGAGCGAGCTAGCTCATTTTGACAACCCTATGAGAATGTTAAACAAGATGTGTAAATTACTTGAACCAGATCAACAAGACTTGGTAACTAAACTTTATCTTTAAATCAAATAAATTTGTACATTTGATGCTATTGTGGAACTCATTTCAAGAACTTTGTCATATATATAAAGACATGAATAGGTACTTCTATAGAAGAAACATCAAGAGGTCTCCAAGTAACAAGTTGCAGATGTTTCAGTTTCATCTAATAGCTCAATATCCCCACAAGTAGATAGAATTGTTGCAAATATATAATCATCAACCTCAAATCCCTCTGCCTCCATTCTATACATTAGCTTCAATGCTTCCCTGCAAAACCCATTCCTTGCATAACCCATTATCATAGCCTTCCATGAAACTAAGTTCTTCTCAGGCATACTGTCGAAAACCCGAAAAGCTTCAGAGACAAACCCACATTTTGCATACATATGAATCAAAGCACTTCCCACAAAGACATTTGACAGAGCATGATTCTTCTCTGCGATGGAATGGATTGATCTGCCTATAAGAAGAGCTTCTGAATTAGCACAAGCTTTCAAAGCTGAGGAGTATGTAAACGGGTTTGGCTCTACACCGTCTTGAATCATCTCTTTCAAGAAGTCCAGCGCTTCTTCTTCATGTCCTAAGCTCGAACATCCAGAGATCATAGCGGTCCATGAAACCACATCTCTAGATGGCAACTGCTGAAGAACATTGAAAGCGTCACGAGATTCTCCGCATTTACAGTATAGCCAAACCAAAGTACTCCCTATATAGACATTCTTTTCAATCGAGTTCTTGATGATCTGAGCATGAAGCTCCTTCCCTAACAGTAAAGCTCCAACAGATCCACACGCTCTAAGGATGCTTACTACGGTCAGATTGTTAGCTATCAAATGCCGCCTCTTCATCACCCTAAAGAGGCTTATAGCGTCCTCACCAAAACCTTCCCGAGCATGTGCGGCGATTATGGAAGTCCACGTGACCGTGTTTCTATTGCTCATCCCATCAAACACTTTCCTGCAATCTGAAATCTCCCCACACTTAGCATACATATCCATCAGCGAAGTTCCTACAAAAACATCTTTCTTAATCATCTTCTTAACCACCAAGCTGTGTACTTGCCTCCCAAATCTCAACGCTTTCTCTTCACTACAAGCCTTCAAGATACTACACACAGTGAACTCATTAGGCAAAAACCCATGATCCAACATTCCGATAAACATAACTATAGCTTTGTTCCCATGCCCTTTCCTCGAACAAGCAGATATAACAGCTGTCCAAGAGATCACATCCTTCTCCTCCATCATATCAAAAGCTCGTAACGCACTTGTCAACTCACCGCACTGCGCATAAAAGTAAACAAGAGAACTCTCAACAATGAGATTCTCCACTCTTACTTTCACCATACTACCATGTACCTGTCTCCCAAGCTCAAACTCTGGTCTCCTACTACACAGATTCAACAAACACACAAACATCCTCCCATTCGTGTAACGTATTCCATGTTTCACATAATCCTCAAACAGAGAGAAAGCCTCATCTTCAAGATCGTACTTCAAGTACCCATCAATCATCGCAGTCCAAGTAACAGTGTTTCTCTCAGGCATACTGTCGAACACTTTACGTGCATAAACCAAATCACCGAGCCTCACGCAGGCACTGATCAAATTGTTACCGAAATAGATCACTTGATCGTCGAAACACTTTAAAGCCATCGCGTGAATCCTTTTGATGAGTCGCATCCCGTTTGAAGACTGTAGCCACTCCGCGAGCAGAGAGTAATCCACTCGGGAAGAATCGTTACTCAGACTCTCTCCGGGAAGCTCAGAAACGAATGAATCGCTGAAACCCATATCGAAAGTCGATCTCTTTCTTGAAAAGAGACGAAACCCAGATGAGTTTCTGTTCCTCTGTTCATCTCGCTTCGGTCTCGAATCGATAATGGGAGATAAAGTCGACGACTTTAGGGTTTGCGTCGCCGGAATCTCTGGAAGACGGAGATGGGGTTGAATCAACGTTAACGAGAACATCGAATCCGAAGAAGATTCAGATAAAGTTCTCTCCTTTATGACGACGACAACAAATAATATCTCCGGTCGGTTGAGAGACAGATACATAGAGACACGCCTGAAAAAAAAAAGATTGTATAACCAATGATAATCAAACACGTGTCTCACAACTTACCACTTTCAAACACAAGCGCCTTTAACTCTCTCTTGAAAACCCTTTGAGATGCTACACGATCTCACAAAACGTGTCTCTCTAACTACAATTACAATATACAATATACCATCAGTTTTCAGATTCTACTTCGACAGTGTTTAATGTTTGTTCATCTTTTTTCAGCTTTTATTTATGATTTTTTTGAAGCAAATTAAAAATGGTTTTGTAAAGCTTCTTTTTGGGGGTCAAAACTTAGGAGAAAACAAAAAAGTCAGATTTTGATTTATAAGCTTTTTTAGACGAGCATTTAAAACGAACCAAGTTCGGAAGATTCATTTCTTCTTCGACTTCCTGTGGTCTCTTCCTCTTCCTTATCCAAAAGGCTCGATGAAACAGGTGAACACAAGCTTCTCTTCTTTCTTTCATCTCCTTCTTTCACTTCATGAGTGTTTATTGTTGCTTAATCATTGACGATGTAAATATTAGATTAGGTGATTAACGGAATCATTGGCCTAGCTTCTTGTCATGTTTATATATACATGTGCTGTCCTAAGCAAATTAGTTTTACTTTTTCCTCTTAATCGACACTTTTTTTTAAATAGTTTATAAAAACCTGATTTTAAGTGTTCCGATGTAATGCCTGACTCTGTCTCTAGGCTCTATGGTGTATTCTTTATTTTTCTTATCTGAAGAGGTTCTGTGAATTTGCAGGATTCGATGAATAGATCATGTCTCTCTAGTATCTTAATCGCCACTGCTCTGATATGTGGTGCTTGCTTCATTGGAAATGCTTATATTGATCAAGAACTTAAAGAGGTAAATTATCTTTTTTTTTTTTATTTGACATCACGTAAGCTCTATATATGTTCTATGATGCTTGACTTTTTACGGTTGTTATCAGCCTTTGACTATTTTTCCATGGCATGTTCAGAACATGTGATTATTTGTAGCATTCTTGTTTTGTAGTCAATACTAACTAGATCATATTTTTTTTTTGAAATCATAGAGTATTCTTGTTTTGATCTTTTAAGATTTTTAATTTTGCAGAAATTGCTAAGATGGCAAATCAATGGTAGGATGCATAACGTCACTGCTAATATGCATAATGTCACTGCTAAGATTCATAACGTCACGGATAAGGTGCATAACGTCACTAATAAGATACAGAACGTCGCTGATAAGATGCATAACGCACCATCCCGTACATGCGAGGTTTGTTTTTGAATAATGAATAATCTCAGTTTTGTTTGAGTTTCCTTTTGTGAGAGTATTCGATATCAAAAGCTTATGATTAATATTCTTTCACTAGAATCTCAATAAGCCATTGGGTAGTGAAGCATTACCTCAAGGAATTATCGTCAAAACATCAAACTTGGAAACGCAACATCTATGGAACTACCGTGACACTAACAAGGTTGTTAAACTGATCATCGATTCCTCAAAAGATTTGTAAATTTTCACATATTTTATTTTATTTTTGTAGTTTAATATTTTGTTGTATGTTCTCCTTTCTCGGTTTATTTTCAGGGGAAATCGAACCATGCAATGAGCTTGTTAGCCATGGCAGTTGGAATCAAGCAAAGGGAGCTAGTCAACAAACTCATCCAAAAGGTTTTGTTTTTATCTTTTTTTTCAGTTAAAAAAAATTAATAATGATACTAGTTGCTGTGAATTTTCAGTTTTCTCCTCGAGATTTTGTGGTTATGCTTTTTCATTACGATGGTGTTGTGGAAGACTGGAAGCAATATCCATGGAATGAGCATGCAATTCATGTTTCCGTGATGAACCAAACAAAATGGTTCGTTTCTTGCAATTCTTGTTTTTTATATTTCTTTTTTTTTCATATAATATCTAATAATAGTTTCATGATAATGTCATAGGTGGTTCGCCAAGCGGTTCTTGCATCCTGATATAGTTGCGGAGTATGAGTATATATTTCTTTGGGACGAAGATCTTGGTGTAGCTCATTTCGATCCTCAACGGTACGTAGGCTTTTGTTTCTTTTTATCTTTCTTGTTTTCTCATCTGCATGATGAAATCATTTTATTTTTTAGATACTTATATATTGTCAAAGAAGAAGGTCTTGAGATATCCCAACCCGCCCTCGACACTACAAAATCTAAGCCGCATTATCCTATCACTGCTCGTCGCAAGAATTTAAAATTTCATAGGCGGGTGTATAAAAACAAAGGCAGCGGTCGATGCGATGACCATAGCACCGATCCTCCCTGCATAGGGTAATTTTTTTTTTACAAATGTTATGGTGAATTTCTTCTTGTTTTTTAATGACTTGGAAGTCTTGGGCACGAAACCGTAGGAACATAATTGATGCATGGTTCTTAGGACGAGTTTCTTAGCGGAATATAAGAAACTGTTTCTTAACTTTTAATTTTTAACTTTAAAAAGTTAAGAACCGATTCTTAAATAAGGTGCCCTAACATCTCGCCCAAACCCATGTTAAATTAACTATGTTTAGGAGAGCAACTTATTTGGTTATAACATGTAACTTGGATATGTTAGGTGGGTAGAAATGATGGCACCTGTTTTCTCTAGATCAGCATGGAGATGTTCGTGGTATATGATTCAGGTAACTTTTTGGTCCACTTTGGTTCAGATGCCTAACCTAATGTGGAAACAGTGTTTTAATGCTTTTGTTTTCAATGCAGAACGATTTGATCCATGCCTGGGGCTTGGACATGCAGCTTGGTTATTGTGCACAAGTTAGCTTATTTTTCTAACCTTTTAACCCGTTTTAGTAACCCTTTACGTCCTCGTTCTTGTTTAAACACATTCTTGGTCGTGAATAGGGTGACCGGAAGAAAAATGTAGGTGTTGTTGATGCGGAGTACATAGTTCATTACGGTCTTCCCACACTCGGTGTGGTTGAAACAGCTTCAAACTCCTCGCGGAATGAAGAAAACACGAAACCACGGGTATAAACGAGCTTCTTCAAGTGTTTGTATATGTTTCTTGAAGTAGAAATGTATGTTTTGCTAATCTTTTTTTAATTGAGAAGGTTTCCCAAGAATCATCAGACTCTCATAAAGTGGATAATAGAGTAGCAGTGAGGATGAAGTCACATGTGGAGATGAAGATATTCAAGGAACGTTGGAAGAAAGCTGTGGAGGATGATAGATGTTGGGTCGATCCGTACTGAAAACCTAAGCGGTGTATGTAAACCGAACCAGACCGGATTATCTTCACAAATAGACTTTTGATATATTGTTCTTGTTATGGTCTAGTGTATACCATTGTTTTGGTACATAGATTGGAAAATAAAACCAGTATATGTACTTTTGTGTTCGGTATTGGACCACATAAATGCAGATGAGTTTAGCAACTTCATATAGAATATTATAATTTTTTTCTCAAACTAAAAATAAATTAATTTTTATATATTATTTCAATATTAATTATAAATTATTTAGTTATTTAAGCAATACAATTAAACTTTTAAAAAGATTTTCTTACAATAAATTCATATTTACAGTTTTAATATAATATCTAAATAATAAAATAATCTCATGTATAATTATATGTTCTGGTTTAATGTGTAAGTAATGATCAAATTAGTTTTAATAAAAATCCTAAAGATAATTAAAATAATAATGATATTATTGTAAACACATAAAAGTGGAATGATAGTATTAAACAATGTTTCTATTTTAATAAAATAGATATTTTAGTTCAAAAAACAATTTATCTAAAATATGTATAGTCTCATTACATTCTGAAGGTTTTAAAAAGAACTAAAATTTATATGACCCAGATTTTACTAACTATATTAGGCCTGGGCATTCGGGTCCTCGGACCGAGTTCCGGTCGGGTCTTCTCGGGTCCGGATCCTTCGGGTCCTGGAGATTTAGACCCATATAGGTACTTTAAAAAATTCGGGTCGGTTTCGGGTCGGGTCTTATCGGGTCCGGGTCGGTTTGGGTCCACTTATCTCGTATCCGCAGATACCCGATTTTTTTTGGTTCTTGATATTTTGGGTCCGTTTTCGGGTCGGTTCCTGATATTTTGGGTCGGATCCAGGTATTTCGGGTCCGTTTTCGGGTCGGTTCCTGATATTTCAGGTCGTTTCTACATATTTTGGGGTCTAAATATGTGTTTCGGGTCTACTTGTACTCATTAACCTGCAACGTTACCCGAACCTCAAACCTGCAATTTTGAAACCCCATAATGAAAAAAACACATTTTGAAACTGTAGTAGTGCAATTACCGTAGCCATAACTAATAAACTTAAAACATGATCAAGTTACCATTCAAAACACACAAAAAAATCATTAAGTCTAATAATCTTCGGTTCCAAAAATACCCGATCGGGTCCCGGGTCGGTTCTAGACCCGAACCTGCTACCTACGGGTCCTCCATCTTTAGACCCAATAGAGTAAAATTCTCGGTTCTGGTTCCGGACCCGAACCTGTATTTTCGGGTCGGTTCCGGGTCGGGTTCGGGTCGGGTCCTCGGATACAGGTTAAAATGCCGAGGCCTAAACTATACTTTTGCTTCCCTAAAATTTTCCAGTCTTGTAAAATTTTTTAAAGTGTAACTTGGCATTTTTCACTTTACCTTATTTTTTTTTTGAAAAAAGCTAGAATTTAAGATTTAACATTTTTTAAAGGAAAAAAAGTTTGTCAGCTACACGAAGTTTACCCTAATATGGTGGAAACCATCCAATGTTTTATAATATGTTAACAACTACACGATGTTTATGTTAATACATACCACATATACGAAGTAAATGATTAGATGGTGGGAACATCACAATCGGATTTAATTGATTCTAAGAAAAGTTAATGGGGTCAAACTGTAATTAATCAAAAAATCAAATTTAAAACAAAAGGAACTAAGTTTTAGAAAAAAACCTTGTTACATTAAATTTTGATTGGGTAAAAATTAAAGAAAATAGTTGACAATAAAAATAAGAAAATTTATAATTGAAATTTAATATATTTTAATATTTATGAAAAATTAAAAAATATGAATACAATCACTTTGATATTGTCGATCATATTAATTTCCAATATAAATATTTTAAAGAATTCATATTTTGGTCTTTTAAATTGGAAATAAATTTTGGTTTAAATATTTTTAATAGATTAACAAGATGAATTATTTTAAAAGTCAAAGAAAAAAAATGCTACGTCTCATAACACTTACAATTAACATCATAAAACTCTAAAATACATTTATCAAATATATTAATACTATCAATAATTAGAATGATATAACATACATAAGCATTATAATTTTTTTTGTAATATGTTATCGTAATTTGACACACTGTTTACGAATACTAAATTTATAATCTTACCTATAGATACTAAAATAACATGATGTTTACATAAAAAAATATGTATTTGTTATCTGTATATATGTATGTATATCTGATTGTTTTTGTCAACATCAACATTTCTTTTTGTAAATATTATGTCAACATAATCTTGATATATTATGATATTAAAATTTACGTAGCATTTCTTTTCTTTGGCTTTTAAAATAATTCATCTTGTTAATATATTAAAAATCTTTCAACCAAAATTTATTTCCAATTTAAAAGTCCAAAATATGAATTCTTTAAAATGTTTATATTGGAAATTAATATAATCGACAATATCAAAGTTATTGTCTTCATATTTTTTAATTTAGCATAAATATTAAAATATATTAAATTTCAATTATAAATTTTCTTATTTTTATTGTTAACTATTTTCTATAATTTTTACACAATCAAAATTTAATGTAACAATTATTTTTCTAAAACTTAGTTTCTTTTGTTTTAAATTTTATTTTTTGATTAATTACAGTTTGATCCCATTAACTTTTCCTAAAATCAATTAAACCCGATTTTGATGTTCCCACCATATAATCATTTATTTCGTATATGTGGCATGTATTAACATAAACATCGTGTAGTTGTTAACATATTATGAAACATTGGATGATTTCCATCATATTAGGGTAAACTTCGTGTAGCTAACAAACTTTTTTTCTTTTTTAAACCACAACTAGAAATTTCAGTATCTTTAAAGTCTTAACAGTAAAAGTTATAAACAATCACAACCATAGTTTCACTAAACAAAAACTTGGAATCCACAGTTTCCACTGTACAACAAGTAAAAGGTTTAGTTGAAAAATAAAACTAAAAAGGAGAGAAATTAGGTCAAATATACAAAAAAAAAAACACACACACAATTCACTAACTATCCAAAATCAATTTCTATTTCCTACTCTTTTTTTTTCTATTTCCTACTTTATCTTCGTATCTCGCTCTATCCTCTCCTCTCTCTACAAATTTAATTTCTCCTTTTTGGCAATTTGGCAAATAAGCCTTAAAAAGAATTAAGTAATGGTGTAAAAAGGAAGCCTTTCAGAAAAAAAAAAAAAACAGAAGAGAGGTGGAAGTAGAGGGTCTGCTACCCGCAGATCTCAACGGGCTTAGCGTAAATGTGACCCATGACTCATTTATCAATACGTGAAACTAAACGAAAGGTGCTACTTTCAGAATAGGTTTTGTTGTAGATAGATGTTTCTTTCTCAGTTCTTCTCATCTTCCAAGTTGTGTGGCGTATTGAAATGAACTTGAGAGAGACAATATCGACATTCTTTTCTATCTTTAATAACATATTATGCTTGCTTACTGTACTCAGGTTGAGAGATGATTTGAAAATCTTTAGTATCGAACGTATAGTTTATTGTTTGACCAGTGACAGACCACTGTGGAAGCAAAAGTAAAAGATGAACGACATGAATGATGTGCTGAATAAATTTAAGCAAGAGAGAGAACAGCTGATGAAAACATTTACTGAAGGGAGAGCGTAGTGAGTTTGAAGATTTAGAGTATAT
This sequence comes from Moricandia moricandioides, assembly GCA_905132885.1. Lineage (NCBI taxonomy): Eukaryota > Viridiplantae > Streptophyta > Magnoliopsida > Brassicales > Brassicaceae > Moricandia > Moricandia moricandioides. The sequence goes on from CAJHQQ010002164.1 coordinate 69,760, forward strand.
AAACTTGGGCACTCTGCATAAAATTACGCCAAAGCAATGACGAGACCCAAGAAGCACACCAAGCATCAGATCAATAATCTTAAACGCTAACGAACCTGAAGCAAAGCACCATTGATCCTGTTGATTGGTTGTAAAAATGTTTGTGGCTTCGGGAATCTTAAGTTTAACTATTTGACCTCTTTTTTGTTAGTCTGTGTGTTCTCAGTTTGTATTAAGCCACTTAAAACCTCCATGTGCTAGGAAATACGGGTCAAATTTTGCGGGAAGAAGAAGGCTCGTAAAGGAGAGAAAAAGAAAAAAAACTTTTTTTAAAGAAATTAAAAGTAATTTCTTGAGTGTATTTGGGATCGGGTGTGAGTTAAGAGCATTGTAAAATTTCCCGGGTTGATAATAAAAGATCAGTAGCAGGTTCGGAGATGTAGGCAAGAACTGTATCGTCAAATTTCCCGATACTGTGCACCGAACCGTCAAATTTCCTGATATTGTGCGCCGAACCGTCTTCGCCTCCCATCGTTTCTTAAAACCACCGTGTATTAAAACACCTCTATCGACGAACCGATGTTACCAACAAAATTCACTATTCACGAAATCACTATTCACGTGAATAGTAACCCAAAATTTTTTTGACCGATCACCGTAACTCAAGCTCTGATACCAGTTGTTAGGAAATACGGGTCAAATTTTGCGGGAAACCAGAATTTACGGAAGCGGGAAGACACACACAAAATTGTTAACGGAGTTTGGCCAATCTTGCCTACGTCTCTAGACCTGCTACAGATCTTTTATTATCAACCCGAGAAATTTTACAATGCTCTCAACTCACACCCGATCCCAAATACACTCAAGTAATTACTCTTAATTTTTTTTAAAAAAAAAAATTTCTCTCCCTTAGGAACCTTCTTCTTCCTCTCTTCTTGTTCTCTCTTTTGCTCTAGGATTTTTGGGATGCAATTGCTCTTCACCTTATGCTTGGTTTTTATAAGAGAAGCATGATGTATGAAAGCCACAATTATTGACAAGAAGTATTCCTCTTTTGTTGACTTCTTTGCCATCCATCACCGACATTGCCGTGACATTGCCGTTCATCATTTTTCACATGTGCTTTGACTAACACCATGGAGGTTTCTTTTGGAATTGATGCTTGTTTATTTCAATATAAACTAAGCTCGTTCCTTGTTCTGCCAAACTATATGTACATGTTATCTTGTTAGAAACAAATGTGTTTTTTTTTCCGTATTAAAAGAAAATGTGAGACACTTCAAGGTTTACCCCTATGAGAGACCAAACTTCAGAATATCATCGGCTACTATCTGGGCGGTTTGATTACGTGTTCGTCCTTAAACCGTTGACGTTTGGCATTTTCTGTAAGAACGTTCATATCTGAACTCTTTTTGAAACTATTTTAAAACTACTATTTTTAATTTTAATTTTATATATTTTAAAAAAATTCTAAACTCATCCCTACCAAATTCACCCCAAATAAACTTTAAGTTTAGATTATTTAATTCTAAAATATAAATGTCTATTACCTCTTTAATTAAACTTATTTT
>CAJHQQ010002165.1:0-71299 GCA_905132885.1 Moricandia moricandioides
TTGCTAGTGGGTACATTGTCAGTCAATAACGTCAACGTTTTCTCATTAATATACTCTTTGCAAAATCATAGATCTGTAAAAACTCTGTGATCTATAGATCTTCTCTCCAGCTTAGTAATGGATCTTTACCTTCTCCTTGCGACAGTTGCTGCTACCATCTTTACGCTTTTGTGTATTAGAATCTTTTATTCTGTTTATGGAAAGTTCAGAGTCCAAGAAAACAAAATAACTGCTTCTTCTCCATCTCCACCATCTCCCAAGTCGTCTTTGCCGATACACGACGTCTTCCCTAGCTTCCACGGAGCAGATGTTCGTAAATCCTTTCTCAGTCATCTTCTCAAGGAGTTTGGGAGCAGAGGAATCAACCTGTTCATTGATAACGAGATCACTAGAGGAGAGTTTATCGGCCCTGAGCTGAAGAAGGCAATCCAAGGATCAAGAATCGCGATCGTGTTGCTCTCGAAAAGATACGCTTCTTCGTCTTGGTGTCTTGACGAGTTAGTGGAGATTATGAAGTGTAAGGAAGAGTTAGGCCAAACAGTGATGCCTGTTTTCTATGAAGTGGATCCAACTGATGTCAAGAAGCAGGCCGGTGAGTTTGGGAAAGTCTTCAAAAAAACTTGTAAAGGTAAAAGAAACGAGGTTACTAAGAAATGGAGTGAAGCTTTGGCACAAGTGGCCACACTCGCTGGTTACCATTCAAAGAACTGGTTCGTCTTCTTGTTCATACCAAACTATATATGAATGTCTTTGAACAATTTTAATTGTCTTTGATATGTTTTGAAGGGATAATGAAGCAAAAATGATAGAAGATGTTGCCACTGAAGTTGCAAAAAAGTTGTTTAACTCCACGCCGCCAAGAGATTTCGACGAATTCATTGGGATGGAAACTCATATGGAGAAGCTTTCGCGGGTTTTAAGCACAGATTTGGATGAAGTGAGGATGATAGGGATTTGGGGGCCGGCTGGGATTGGCAAGACCACCAATTGCTAGGAGTCTGTTCAATCAACTATCCAATACTTTTCAATGCAGTGTCTTTATGTTGAATGTCAAAGCAATGTATACACCACCCATTTGTTCAGACGACTACAATGTGAAGTTGAATTTGCAGCAAAAGTTTCTGTCTCAACTAACCAACCAGAAGGAAGAGGATTTCAAGATTTCTCACTTGGGAGTTGCACAAGAAAGACTGAAAGACAAGAAAGTTCTTGTTGTTCTTGATGACGTTGATCCGGTTAGTACAGCTAGAAGCCATGGCCAAGAAACTCAGTGGTTTGGTCATGGAAGTCGGATTATCGTTACAACGCAAGACCGAAAGATTCTGAAGGCACATGGGATCACTCATATTTACAAGGTTGCTTTTCCATCAGATTCTGAGGCTATTCAGATGTTTTGTATGTATGCTTTTGGTCAAAAGTCCCCTGAAGATGGTTTTGAGAACCTTGTATGGGAAGTTACAGTTCTTGCCGGTTACCTCCCTTTGGGACTAAGGGTTATGGGATCTTATTTTCGTGGAATGCAAAAGGAGGAGTGGGAAAATTCACTGCCAGAGCTAAGGATGTGCCTTGATGGAGAAATTGAGAGCATTTTGATGTTCGGTTATAACGCATTATCTCATGAAAATAAAGATTTGTTTCTTCACATTGCCTGCTTTTTCAACTATGGATGGATAGAGAAAGTGGTAGAGCATCTTTCAAAGAGATTTTATGATGTGAGGCAACAGCTTAACGTCTTAGCTGAGAAGTCTCTCATATCTTTGGAAAGTGAACGTGTGAGTATGCATGATCTGCTAGTCCAGCTGGGTAGAGATGTTGTCCGCAAACAGTCCACAGAGCCTGGACAACGCCAGTTTCTGGTCGATGAAAGAGAGATTTGTGAAGTACTTGCTGATGATGCAGCGGTAAGTTTTGCTATTAGTATTTTATTGCAATACTGCTTGTTACAAACAGAGTTTGTTTGATAAACTGCAATCATCTCTACCTTATGTTTGGCTCTGTTTTCAGGGTAGTAGAAGTCTTATTGGCATAAGGTTCTATGGAGACGAAATAAATGCGAGTGAGAGAGCCTTTAAAGAAATGTCTAATCTCCAGTTCTTAAGAATCAGACCGCAAAGTGTTGGTGGAGGAGATGCATTTCATCTATTTGGTGGACCAATCTATTTATCTCGTAAACTTAGATTACTAGATTGGAGCTATTGTCCGATGACATGTTTGCACTGTATTCCCAACCCAGAGCTCCTGGTGGAACTAATCATGCTTGACAGCAAACTTGAGAAGTTGTGGGAAGGAACTAAAGTAAGTAACATAAGAATATCATATGTTTTTAACAAAGTTGTTATCATTATTATTGATCAGATTTGTACAGCTATGTAACTTGAAAAAACTAGACTAAATAGCATGTAACAAATGTGCTCTTGTTGATTTTGTCTGTCAGCTGCTTACCAATCTCAAGTGGGTGGATTTGAGTGATTCAAAAAACTTGAAGGATGTTTCTTGTCTCTCAATCGCCACTAATTTAGAGGAATTAAATCTCACAAGATGTTCAAGTTTAGTGGAGCTTCCATCTTCTATTGGGAATGCCATTCATCTCAAAAAATTGAATCTCACTGAATGTTCAAGTTTAGTGGAGCTTCCATCTTCTATTGGGAATGCAACTAATCTCCAGCTTTTGTGTCTTGTTCGTTGTTCAAGTTTAGTGGAGCTCCCCTCTTCTATTGGGAATGCCATAAAAAACCTAGAGGAATTGGATTTAAGTGATTGCTCAAGTTTAGTGGGAGTCCCTTCCTCTATTGGAAAAGCCACTAATCTCAAGCGTTTGAAATTTAGTAGATGCTCAAGTCTTGTGGAGCTTCCTGCCTCTATTGGAAACCTTCATGAACTAGAATATTTGATTTTGAGAGAATGTTCCAAGCTGGAGGTTCTTCCTGTCAACATCAACTTGAAATCTCTGAGGAGACTTGATCTCACTGATTGCTCCTTGATGAAAAGTTTTCCTGAGATCTCGACAAACATCAAATATATGGATCTCACTGGAACTGCGATTAAACAAGTGCCTTCATCGATCAGGTTGTGGCCTCATCTAGATGACTCGCATCTGTCATACTACGAGAACTTCAAGGAGTTCCCTCACGTTCTTGACACCGTTACAGTTTTGTTCATGAGCAACACAAAAATACAAGAGATTTCTCCTTGGATCAAGAGAAGCTCTCGTCTTCAACGACTTGTACTTAAGGGGTGCAACGAGCTTTTGTCACTCCCACAGCTTCCAAGTTCATTATCAGAGCTAGACGCAGAAGATTGTGAGTCTCTGGAGAGACTAGATTTCTCCTTTTTTAATCAAAAGATTGCTCTCAACTTCGCCAACTGCTTCAAACTGAATAAAGAAGCCAGAGATGTCATCATCCAGACATCGACTAATTATGTTACGATGTTACCCGGTACAGAAATTCCTAACTACTTCAATTATCAAGCTAATGGAGGTTCCCTAGTAATAAAGTTGAACGAGAGGCCTTCACGTTCATCAATTGATATGTAAGGCTTGTATCTTGCTGGTTAGTCAAAATGAGGTTGAAGCTTCTAAAGGAGGTATAGTGCTACGTCATGGGATCAAACAGAATAGCATCGATGTCTCGTGCCGTCCAGGTGACCGCCTTCTGTTTCCCGTTTTTACGGAACATCTGTACATCTTTGAATTCGAAGCAGACGTGACTTCAGACGAACTTTGCTTTGAGTTTTGGATCGACAATAACGAACGGAATAAAGAGAATGGATGATAAAAGAATGTGGAGTGCATTACCTTAATACCAGTTGATGGAGTTTGATACATGTAATGTTGTGTTTTTTGTGTATGATTATCAATTAGGTTATCTTTCTAGCTGAGCATTAAATCAGAGTCATTATCAGAAAAGGAATCAATTTTATAACTCAGAAAACATATAACATATCACATTTTGTTCGAAAAAAGCTGCCTACTTTCCACTGTTTAGCGTTTAAGACAAGATTAGAACTCAAAAATGCATGCTGACATGACACAAAAGGAATCATGTTTCTTACTCAAAAACACAGAGGTGCGAAAATATGAACCGGCGACTCGAACGCGCTTTCCGCAGCATCGATTTCACCTCGAAACATTTGCCTGAACCCACGATCGCTCTTGGTCCCTTTCCGGTGGCTGGAAGACCATTAATCTCCGCCGCGACAACAACTCTAGCACCAACTTCAGCGAGGTTTGATCCACATCATGGACTCTAACATTTAGTTTTGGAAACATGGTGGAAGTGAATGACATGGATGATGAGGTTAATGTTTGGGTACCATCAGTGATTGTTAAGATGATGGCTGATAAGAAGAGTTTCATTGTCAAGCCTTACAAGCACCTGGGATTAAGCAGCACCACCTCCTGTTTCTGTTGAAAGAAGCTATGGATTGATGGAGTCTATTGAAGTGTTTCTTGAACCGGGATGGCGTTCAGGGATGGTGATGAGTATCCTCTGTGAGAATAGGTACACTGTGTGTGTTTGAATGCAACTAATGAGTCTGTCTTTGGTGTTCAATCACGATGCTATAAGGCCTTCAGGGGAGTCAATAACCACACTGGTCTTTGTGTGGGGTTCTTGTTTGATTTATAACTCAAGAGTGTTATGTTTTGTTTCTGTTTTCAGAAGGACACTAGTGAAGTAAATGCTGCCGTCACTCCTCAAATGTCCCTAAGCTCTGGGGGAAATGGAGAGAAAGAGCTCAGTGAAACTGGTATGTCTTAACTCTCATTACTTGTCATGGACTTGTTTCTATCTCGTTGCTTAACCAAAGAGTTAGGTAATAAAAGCTAACTCTTTGGTTAAGGATCAACAAGCTGGTGGCTCTGAAAGAGAAGATATGTCAGATGGAGTCATGTGCAAGAGATGGTGGCATAGAGCTTGACAATCTCGAGTCTGAGTTTAGAGCAACTTCATCTACTCCCTGGTAAGCTGTGAAAAGCAAAACTCTGATGAGCTCTCTGATTTGAGCTTTGCTTTTATTGTTAACATGATTGGTTAGTGGAAGTGATCAGTAACCCAAGGTTGATTAATGATTATTGGTTAGTCGTTGATACAAGGTGTAGATCAGGATCAGAGTCCAAAGTCTTTTTTCAGTTTTTTTAGTTAAATCAAAGGAAATATCCAAGAAGTTGGGTTTTTATATATAAAACTTGCAAGAATGGTGGAACCTACATGATGGCTTTCTCTGTGGTTCACGTAATTTCTATGAAAAGATAACTTTATTTCCATTATTAAACTTAGTTTTCCTCTTGCTAGTGTGAACATTGTCAGTCAATATCGTCAACGTTTACTCATTAGAAACACAAAACTCTTTGTATATCATTACTCTCTCGATCTCGTATAAACTCTGTGATCTATAGATCTTCTCTCCAGCTTAGTAATGGATCTTTACCTTCTCCTTGCGACAGTTGCTGCTACCATCTTTACGCTTTTGTGTATTAGATTCTTTTCTTTTGTTTATGGAAAGTTCAGAGTTCAAGAAAACCAAATAATTGCTTCTTCTTCATCTCCACCATCTCCCAAGTCGTCTTTGCCTATACACGATGTCTTCCCTAGCTTCCACGGAGAAGATGTTCGTAAATCCTTTCTCAGTCATCTTCTCAAGGAGTTTGGGAGGAGAGGAATCAACCTGTTCATTGATAACGAGATCACTAGAGGAGAGTTTATCGGCCCTGAGCTCAAGAAGGCAATCCAAGGATCAAGAATCGCGATCGTGTTGCTCTCGAAAAGATACGCTTCTTCGTCTTGGTGTCTTGACGAGTTAGTGGAGATTATGAAGTGTAAGGAAGAGTTAGGCCAAACAGTGATGCCTGTTTTCTATGAAGTGGATCCAACTGATGTCAAGAAGCAGGCCGGTGAGTTTGGGAAAGTCTTCAAAAAAACTTGTAAAGGTAAAAGAAACGAGGTTACTAAGAAATGGAGTGAAGCTTTGGCACAAGTGGCCACACTCGCTGGTTACCATTCAAAGAACTGGTTCGTCCTCTTGTTCATAATATTTCCAAACTATATATGAATGTCTTTGAACAATTTAATTGACTTTGTTATATTTTGAAGGGATAATGATGCAAAAATGATAGAAGATGTTGCCACTGAAGTTGCAAAAAAGTTGTTTAACTCCACGCCGCCAAGAGATTTCGACGAATTCATTGGGATGGAAGCTCATATGGAGAAGCTTTCGCGGGTTTTACGCACAGATTTGGATGAAGTGAGGATGATAGGGATTTGGGGGCCGGCCGGGATTGGCAAGACCACCATTGCTAGGTGTCTGTTCAATCAAATATCCCATACTTTTCAATACAGTGTCTTTATGATGAATATCAAAGCAATGTATACGCCACCGGTTTGTTCAGACGACTACAATGTGAAGTTGCATTTGCAGCAAAAGCTTTTGTCTCAACTAATTAACCAGAAGAGGATCTCAAGATTTCTCACTTGGGAGTTGCACGAGAAAGACTGAAAGACAAGAAAGTTCTTGTTGTTCTTGATGACGTTGATCGGTTAGTACAACTAGAAGCCATGGCCAAAGAAACTCGGTGGTTTGGTCATGGAAGTCGGATTATCATTACGACGCAAGATCGAAAGATTCTCAAGGCACATGGGATCACTCATATTTACAAGGTTGATTTTCCATCAACTTGTGAGGCTATTCAGATGTTTTGTATGTATGCTTTTGGTCAAAAGTCCCCTGAAGATGGTTTTGAGAAGCTTGTATGGGAAGTTACAGTTCTTGCCGGTTAACTCCCTTTGGGACTAAGGGTTATGGGATCTTATTTTCGTGGAATGTCCAAGCAGGAGTGGGAAAATGCACTACCAGAACTAAGGATGTGCCTTGATGGAGAAATTGAGAGCATTTTGATGTTCGGTTATAACGCATTATCTCATGAAAATAAAGATTTGTTTCTTCACATTGCCTGCTTTTTCAACTTAAATATGATAGAGAAAGTGGTAGAGCATCTTTCAAAGAGATTTTCTGATGTGAGGCAACGGCTTAACGTCTTAGCTGAGAAGTCTCTCATATCTTTGGAAAGTGGACGTGTGAGTATGCATGATCTGCTAGTCCAGCTGGGTAGAGATGTTGTCCGCAAACAGTCCACAGAGCCTGGACAACGCCAGTTTCTCGTCGATAAACGAGATATTTGTGAAGTACTTGCTGATGATGCAGCGGTAAGTTTTGCTATTAGTGTTTTATTGCAGTACTGCTCGTAACAAATTGCGTCTGTTTGATAAACTGCAATCACTCTATCTTATTTTTGGCTCTGTTTTCAGGGTAGTAGAAGTGTTATTGGTATAAAGTTCTTTGGAGGCGATATAAATGTGAGTGAGAGAGCCTTTGAAGGAATGTCTAATCTCCAGTTCTTAAGATTAGATGTGGAACGTGATGGTGGAGGAGATGCATTTCATCTATTTGGTGGACCAATCTATTTATCTCGTAAACTTCGATTACTAGATTGGAGCTATTGTCCGATGACATGTTTGCACTGTATTCCCAACCCAGAGATCCTCGTGGAACTAATCATGCCTGAGAGCAAACTTGAGAAGTTGTGGGAAGGAACTAAAGTAAGTAACATAAAAATATCATATGTTTTTGATCAGATTTGTACAGTTATGTAACTTGAAAAAAACTAGACTAAATAGAATGTAACAAATGTGCTCTTGTTGATTTTGTCTGTCAGCCGCTTAGCAATCTCAAGTGGGTGAATTTGAGTGATTCAAAAAACTTGAAGGATGTTTCTAGTCTCTCAACTGCCACTAGTCTACAGGAATTAGATCTCACAAGATGTTCAAGTTTAGTGGAGCTTCCATCTTCTATTGGGAATGCCATTCATCTCGAAAAGTTGGATCTCACTGGATGTTCAAGTCTGGTAGAGCTCCCGTCCTCTATTGGGAATGCAACTAATCTCCAGTTTCTGTCTCTACGTAGTTGTTCAAGGTTGGTGGAGCTCCCTTCAAGTATTGGTAATATAAGAAACCTCGAGGAAGTTGATTTTAGTGATTGCTCAAGTTTAGTGGGAGTCCCTTCTTCTATTGGAAACGCCACTAATCTCAAGCGTTTGAAGTTTAATAGATGCTCAAGTCTTGTGGAACTTCCTGCCTCTTTTGGAAGCCTCCATCAACTATACTCTTTGATTTTGAAAGAATGTTGCAAGCTGGAGGTTCTTCCTGCCAACATCAACTTCAAATCTCTGTGGAAACTTGATCTCACTGATTGCTCCTTGATGAAAAGTTTTCCTGAGACCTCGACAAACATCAAATATATGGATCTCACTGGAACTGCGATTAAAGAAGTGCCTTCATCGATCAGGTTGTGGCCTCATCTAGCTGACTTGCATCTGTCATACTACGAGAACTTCAAGGAGTTCCCTCACGTTCTTGACATTCTGACAGGTCTGTTCATGAGCAACACAGAAATACAAGAGATTTCTCCTTGGATTAAGAGAATCTCTCGTCTTCGTCAACTTGTACTCAAGGGGTGCAACGAGCTTTTGTCACTCCCACAGTTTCCAAGTTCATTATCAGACGCAGAAGATTGTGAGTCTCTGGAGAGACTAGATTTCTCCTTTTTTAATCAAAAGATTGCTCTCAACTTCGCCAACTGCTTCAAACTGAATAAAGAAGCCAGAGATGTCATCATCCAGACATCGACTAATTATGTTACGATGTTACCCGGTACAGAAATTCCTAACTACTTCAATTATCAAGCTAATGGAGGTTCCCTAGTAATGAAGTTGAACGAGAGGCCTTTCCCTTCACCAATGACATGTAAGGCTTGCATCTTGCTGGTTTGTAAAGATGAGGTTGAAGCTGCTAAAAGAGAAACGATGTATGTATATCATCGTTTAAAACAGAATAACCTCAGTGTCCCGTCCAGTCCAAGTTATCACATTCTATATCGCCTCCCTTTAGCGCAACATCTATACATCTTTGAATTTGAAGCAGACGTGACTTCAGATGAACTTTGCTTTGAGTTTTGGGTGGACAGTGACGAATGGATGATAAAAGAATGTGGAGTGCATTACCTTAATATCAGTTGATGGGTTGATACATGTTATGTTGTGTTTGTGTGTATGATTATCATTCATCCTTGTTGTGGTGGGTTATGAGCAGACTTAATACCCTATGAATAAATAAACGAGGAACCAATTCTCTCATACATTTAGGTTATCTTTTTAACTGAGCATCAAATCAGAATCATTATCTGGTTACTATTGTTGTTTAATCATCTGGATGAACCACACATCTGCAAACATATCATCAGTAAGCCTCAAAAGAACACCAAGGAGGCTACTACTAAAGACCAATCCTTTTTTACACATAACCACCATTAACAGGAATGATCTGACCGTTGATCCATTCACCACCATCGCTAGCCAAGAACCCAACAAGAGGCACCACGTCTTTGACTTCGCCAACTCTCCCAAAAGGGTTCTCTGCTGCTATCTTCTCCACCAACTCCGAGCTCTTTCCTTCAAAGAACATCTCAGTGGCGATGGGTCCTGGAGCTACACAGTTTGCAGTGATCCCTGTTCCTTTGAGCTCTTTCGCAAGAATCTTGACCATTGTTTCCACAGCTGCTTTTGACGCTGCATAGGCGCCAAATCCCGGCTTCAAACCTCGGGTCATGGACGATGTGAGGAGTATGATCCGACCACCACCTCCTTGTTTGAGCCTATTGGCAGCTTCCTTGCTGCAAAGGAACGCCCCTCTTGTATTGACACTACAATCCACAAGAAACCAAAAACAACAGAGTGATTAAGAGTAGTGTATGAAATAATAAACCTTTTTGATTCGCAATTAGACATAATTCATTTGATTCAAAATTAACACATACAGTGATACAGATCTAAAAAAACGTTGGAACATAAAGTGTATTAGGATTTGATCAAGTACAGATCACGAAATGACACTAAAGGAATCATATTTATAACTCAAAAACACACACAACATATATCACATTTGGTTCGAATTCAGACATAACCATCTCTCTCACTGTATACCAAATTGAACACAGCTTACATCAACCAAGCTAATGGGTAGTCTCAATAACATTGGTACATATAAAATGTATTAGCATCTATGAAGAGTGATCTCAATAACAGATTTGTAACAATGGCTGAAACACAAAATGCATGTTGAAATAAATCCAAAAAAAAAAAAAATACAGAACACATGATCACATTTGGTTCGAATTCAGACACGATCATCTCACTGCACGACAAGATTTGAACCAATAAACACATCTCTAGTGTACCTGAAAGTACGATCGAAATCTTCAACTGTTGTGTTTGCGATAGAAGGGTACTTAGGATCGAGTACACCAGCCGAGTTGACCAGAATATGAACCGGCGACTCAAAGGCACTTTCCGCGGCGTCGAAAAGCGATTTCACCTGGATTGGTTCGGAAACGTTTGCCTGAACAACAATCGCTCTTTGTCCCTTTCCGCTGGCTGGAAGATCGTTGATCTCCGCCGCGACACGTTCGGCGTCAGCAGATTTGGTTGTGTAATTGACTACGATCCTCGCACCGAGTTCAGCGAGGTGGATCGCTATCGATCTTCCGATACCACGAGAAGAGCCGGTGACTATGGCGACTCTGCCGGCGAGAGGAAGCGACGACTGTGCAGCCATAACTGATAATTTCGGAGAAGAGAAGCAAAATACGAATTGGCCTTGGGCTCTTTATATAGTTTTCATTTCTTAGCCAAAGCCCAACAATCATAGAGGCCCATTAATTATTTTTGTTTTTTCCATGATAATTTAAATCGCGCAAAAAAATTAAAAAAAAAATCAGTCTTATCACTCACTCAGTTGTACGGTTTGTAGAAGGAAGAACGTTAGGGTTTTTATTTTCCATCAATGATGAGATTGATGTCCCTTCTAGATGAAGAAGGGTTTAAAGGGTCTTGGTTCAAAGCCATTATTGAAGCTGATCTGCCTATGGAATGATTTGACCATCAATCCATTGTCATTTGATTGCATATAGAATGATAGTCAAAATCTTGTTGTCTAATTGAAACCAAACATTGTCTTTGGACCAAAACAAGGGAGTGATTATGAAAATAAGGAAATGAAAATATTTGATAGTAAGATTTTTCTGAACTTAATGCAAATTGACGAAAAATTTCCATTAAAAATGTTGGAATTTTAACTGGACAGATTTACCTCATAAAGTAGGAAATTTAATTAATTGTAAAATAATTGAGAAATCATATTTTTATTACAATGAGAAGGCCCATAAATTTACAGAACTATATAAAAATCACCTAAAACAATCCCCATGATCTTTAATCAACACATTTTTAAGATTAATTGGTTTCAAATGGTTCATAGGCTTAACATCATCCAGTCAATATACACATAAACCACTTTCAATTTAATAAATAGAAACTTGAGAGGCCCATTTTGATAATTTAAAAACGTTGGTGCTAATTAAGTAAAAACAGATAAGTAAAGGGGTAGATTTGCTTTGGACCCAACAATTACGGAGAGTTACCATAATAAACCCGCGCCTATCGCACAAAACGCTTCAAAAACAAAAAAAAAAGTTGAATCCTCTTTTCTTCGCGTCGGATCGTAAGAAGAAGAGAAGAAAGAGCCATATCTTCTTTTAATTCTTCTGGGAACTTTCAGATTCTTCATTATACAACAAACACTGGTACGCTTCGTTCTTCGTTATATATATAAAAAAAAACCTTTTTCGTGATCTCATTACTACAGACTCGATGTTCATGTTGTGTTCACAGATCAATATGTTTATTTTTTTAGTAAAAAGATCGAACCTTTAAGCAGTTATAGTATCGTTTTACTCAACTATCTACAGACATTTTAAAGTTCATCGATACTTATCGCTCGGTTTACTAAACAAATTCGATTAAAAGTTTTGATTTTTGGAACTAAGCATTAGTTTTGGTTATAATTCTCTTATGGAAATGTCTCAGGATTGGTTTTTTTAGTTTCCTGATTAGGATATGGTTTAGAATCTTTGAGTATGTTTACGGTATAGTTGTTAGAATAAACGAATCTATCTTATACTCAAATGATTCTATATGTATAATGTATCTCTAAGTTGTGTGTATATATCCTGTTTTAAGATAATGGTTTAGAAACATTGAGTATGATCATTACGGTAAAGCTGTTTGTATTATACTCAAATGATTTGTATATATTTATCTCTTAGTTGTGTATATCCTATATCTTATTCAGTTCTTGTCACTTAAGAACAAAAGATCGAGATCTTTTAGGCTATGTTGACATCATTGTGGCTTTTATTTTCCAGAGGAGGGAAACAAAAATGGGGAGAAATATTGGTTCAGCGTTTAGACAAGAGTTAGCTAATCTTGACAAAGATCCAGATACTTACAAGACTGCAGTGAGCAACTTGAGAACCATTGTGAAAGATTTGGATGCTAAAGTGATACATGTGTTTCTTACTCAAGTCTCTGAAACTAAAGAGATTGGTTCTGAGTCTGGTGGCTACACGGTTTCTCTCTTTGAAGACCTTGCTCGTGCTCATGGAGTTAAAATTGCTCCCCATGTAGATATGATCATGCTGGTTATCATAAGGACGTTGAGCTCTTGTGAAGGCTCCTTAGGTGTTCAACAGGCTTGCTCAAAGGCGGTAGCTGCTATGGCTAGATATGGAATTGATCCTGCAACACCGGAAGATAAGAAAAGGAATGTGATTCATTCTCTTTGTAAGCCACTCTCTGATTCTCTTTTAGATTCACAGCATGAACAGCATCTTGCTTTGGGGTCTGCTCTTTGCTTGAAGTCACTTGTGGACTGCGATAATTGGCGTTTTGCTTCTGGTGAGATGGTTAATAACGTTTGTCAAAGCTTAGCTATTGCTCTTGAAGCCACTTCGAGTGAAGCTAAGTCTCATTTGGCACTTGTTATAGCTCTTGCTAAGCACAATGCTTTCACTGTTGAGGCGTATGCTAGGCTTTTTGTGAAGTCGGGTCTGAGGATTCTAGATTTGGGTGTTGTTGAGGGTGATTCTCAGAAACGGCTTTTAGCTGTGCAGATGCTCAACTTTCTGATGAAGTATCTGAATCCCAAGAGTATTTCTTCGGAGCTAGAGCTTATATTTCAAGAGATGGTGAAACACTTGGAAGATGAGATGTATTTTGTCAGAATGGCAGCTCATGAAACCTTGAGTACAGCAGATAGATTAATAAAAGAGGCAGATCCAGTGTCCAATGCAGAGAACTGCAAGAGCCGAATCTCACCCAGCGGATCTATGAAGCCTACACCGAGTCTGAGATCACATAACGGGAGTTATGTAAATGATCAAGAAGATGAAGATGTATTGTTTTCTGGTGTAGCCAGTGGAAGAAGTGGTGTGTCAGGCTCTCCTTTGGTGATTTATGATGACTATAACCAAGAAACCGATCCAAGAAATGGAAATCAGGTACAGAAATTTTAAGATATCTCTCTTGTGTGTTCTTTATGGAAATTTTATTATTCTGCTACTTTGGTTTCAGATTCAGTTCTCCGGTCTTGAAGATGAGCACATAGAACCAGTTTGTTTCCATCAGAGGAACAGAAGCTCTGAGTTTAACGAATCTGTTTGCTCTGTGTCCAATCTCCCAAGAAGTTCAAGACGAAACAGGAAGAAGAGACAGTCAGAACATCACAGGCACGGTTTCAGACAAGATTCATTCACTGTACTACTAGAGAGCAGACAGCAGCTACGACAGTCCAGTGAAAGCTCATCATCATCACCAATACATGATAGATCTGGCACTACTACTCCAACAGAAGACATCTGTGAGAAACCAAAGTCAGAGTTGGAGTCTGAGGCCAAAGTTAAGACAGAAGAGACTCAAACAGACTCAAGGCTGGACAGGAGCAAGAGTGTCTTGAGATGGGGATTAAGTTTCTTCTCTGTTGTAGTTACAGGGCTTGCTTCCTTCATGTGGGTGCAACTGCGAGATGATATGATGATACCTCCTCATCTTGTTCCTACTTGAAGCGAAGCTTAGAACTTACTTAGGTTCAAACTGTATGTTCTCTTGTTATTTTGTCAATGTGTGGATCTTGTTCCAATAGTCGTTGTCTTTTTCACTCAGAAAAGAACTTGTCACTATTCTTCAAAACCAGATACGTAAAAAAATCAAACCAAGTACCGAGTAAAAACAGTATAATCCAAATTAGTCTTCCTCTGCGCCTGCACCAGCAGCTGCTGCAGCGTCTCTCCTTGGTCCACCTGCTTGTTTCGCCATTATAATCTACACATTTTACAGACCAGAAAAGAGTATAAATATGTAGGCTTTTACTCTACTCATTGAGTAACGATGCAGATTACATCAGGTGTGCACCGTGCATGCAGCATCAGAAGCATACTTCAGAGCAAATCACCTGCTCAGGGACTTTAGTGTCTTAGTCATAAAAAAATGAAAACAATGCACAACAATAACTAGTATTTTTATGTCAATGTTCAGATATGAACTCTTGAAGAGAAGAACAAATCATGAGTTTTGTTTTATCAGATGTGCGTCCTTGTATACGGAACAAAACACAATGTAATCTTGTTTAGAAAAAGCATAGAAGAAAACCACATATATAGTGGTGTATTAGGTTCTCAGATATCCAAAGCCTGAAGAAAAAGAAAAACATAATTCAAACTGTTTTTCCAATTAAAAGTCATCATCTTTCCTCCCATTGTCTCAGTGAATCGTTTCCAGAGTTGATCCATCAAGCACCTGTGTAAGAAACAATAAGAATCAGCAACCTCAAGAAGACTTTGAATGGCTGAAGCAGGGTTCAAACAAGTGTAACCTGTTTCTTTTGCTTGATCTTCTTATCTTTGATTATCTTTTGTCTGCTCTCATAAAACTTGTAATCATCAAGTATACATGTCTTGCTCATATACTCCTTGAAGATCTTTATAATTCTGGTTCCATCTTCCAGTTTCACCTACAACAAAGCCATAACGTTTGATAAGAATCCAAAAATCTCCAAGCTTTCCATTCAAACATGGCCTGAGTTACTGAGTAGTGTTTAAAGGACGTTTAACGAACCTCTTGAGTGTCTCTGCTATTAGTAACAGGCTTGTTCTCGTTATTTGCAAGCGTTATGTGCCTCATGAGACTGTTTGGTACATCTTTGATGATATGCCACTTCACAGGGAAGCAACCAATCCATTTATCTTGTTGCCAATACTCCATTGTTTTGTTGAAATCAACCGGACCTATCATCTCCGCAACACCAACAAATTGCCCACTTGCATTCACCTGAAAAGACAAAACCAATCAACAGCGAATCAGACAATGTAATCTACGAGAACATTGCATAAAGTCTCCTTATACTGACCGAGAACAGAAGATACACAGGACAATCTTGAGAACTCTCTTGAGCTTCATGATACGCAGCATTCAACTTCTTATTACCAGTTGGTGTGCTTGACCACATACCATACTTTATACTGTTGTGAACATCATCTTCACTGTATGACTTAATCACAAAGAACTTCGCTTTCACCAATGTCTCAGGGAAATTATCCCCGTTGTAGCGCTGGAGATCTACTACCACTGGAACGTCTTGCTTCATTGTAGAGTTAAGAGTCCCTTGTGGAATTTTTAAATCACCGCTCCTTGGTCCTCTGCAAAGCTCATTAAGCCTATCTGCTTTCTCTTCACTGTAGCCACGCCCGTAGTTGAAGCTTTTGGTCTTTTTATAACCATCAACAGGATACCATCCTCTCCCAAGTTTCCAGGAATCATAACCAAATGTTCCATAAGCATGACCTGAGTCTATTACATTCCCGTATAGTCCATACATATGATCATTATATCCAAATTGGTCAAAACTCAGTGCTTCTTGTGAACTGTGTGGATTCT
Source organism: Moricandia moricandioides (assembly GCA_905132885.1). Taxonomy (NCBI): domain Eukaryota; kingdom Viridiplantae; phylum Streptophyta; class Magnoliopsida; order Brassicales; family Brassicaceae; genus Moricandia; species Moricandia moricandioides. Next base: position 15,878 of record CAJHQQ010002165.1, read on the forward strand.
GTTAAAAAAGAAAAACAGAACATAGATTCTACAGCCATAGAAACACAGGTGAGAGTTTATAAAAGGTGTGATGAAACAGAACCAACATACCATGAGATGTGAATAGGCATTTGAATTACTGTTGTGACCATAACCAAACCTCTGGTCCTGGTAGCCACCGGAAAGATGGTTTGATGGGACGTAACTACCCCATGGGTATGAACCAAACATGTCTCCACCATTTGGCAGGTTTCCAACATTCATATTAGGCCTTCTTTCATTTCCATGAAGAGATGGAGCAGTAAATGCACCAGAAGGTACATGTCCATACTGGTTGTGCTGAAGAGAACCCTTGTCACAAAAACAAAGCCAGTGTGTAAATCCAATAAACAAACACACAATTTAAGTTCGAAACAGGAGCAAGCGAGTACCTTGTTACGGTTCCTAGGGACTTCACTTCCATCTGAACCTAAAGACAACTCCTGGAACAAATCTGCTGTTTCTGCAATGATTATATACATGAAGCCAACTCAGTATTTCTAATAAACAAAACCTCAAAATCGAACTTGCATAGTCAAAACACTGAATGAACTCAACCAATAAAAAGATAAAAACATGTGTTTCTCCGCCCTCTCCGGACACAAGCTAAAAGAAGATGCTGACAATACAATCCACAAGGTTGTTCACAAATCTATGACTAAGACAAGTTCTATGATACCAAAAGAAGTAATCTTTGAGTGAAAATGAACATACCCAGAAGAGGAAAGCTAGTGGCGAGGCTATCAGAAGAAGAAGCGGCTCCAGCCATGTCGACGAGAGAGTATCGAAAAAGGTGAAAGCTTTAGATGAGTAGAGCCCTAGGGAAACGTATGTGAGCTATCGGCAAACGCAACCTCGAAAAACCCAGAGGCTTCGTTGGGAGGGGTTTATAGAAGAAGTTGTTTGTTTCTTCGTCTTCTCCAAGGCGGTGATATCCTTCTGGTTAAAGAGCAAATGGTAAATGTACTAATTAACCAGGAATTCTAAGCGACAACAAAAAAAAAAAAACCAATAAAAAGATAAGGCTCTTCTTCTTAATGACACACGAGAATATTCTGAAATATTAATGTTGATGGCTTTTAATTATATTTGCAAGAAAAATGAAAATTATATTTTTTTTATCTGAATGATAGATTTATTTTCTCTTATTAAATATAAAATCTTACATATGTATTAGTTTTTTATTTTCTCTGTTTCAAAATGTAAATATTTTAGTTCAAATAATTAATACTTAAAAAAATAATTACTTTGAAAAATATCATTTAGTATATAACTGAACCAATTATAAAGGTTATCTAATTAATTGACCACATGTTTATTCAATAAATACGAAATTGCGTTGAAATGTGAAAATTATTTATATTTTGAAACAAAATATATATTTAAAATTATTTTTATTTATGAAATAAAAGGGAATATCATTTTTGTTGGGGTCAAATCTATCATTTGTTGTGAATCTTATGATTATGATTTTTCCTTAAAACAAAACACACGAACTTATGAATTGCCCCCTCATGTCTTGCTTTAACCCCTTACCTTTAGGACTTTTTGCTTAAGAGCAATAATATCATGAATACTCCATTTAATTAAGATGTACTATTAAATTAATATTGCGGATGTTTGTAACATATTATATATATACGTATACACAAGTTACAACTGTAATTAAGTGGTGTTTTGAATTTGAGAAAATAAAACAAAAACTTGGTTCTAATAGCTGATGACATGCCAAGGAAAAAAAAACGTTTACAGAGATATAAACTACATAGCAATTAGTAGTTTGACACTCATAGTATAAAATATTCTTATTGTAATTTATTATCATTGTTGGCTATGATATTTAGCCAAATAACCCAGAACTCATAATCACTCGTTAAATATGTTAAACTAATCTAGGATATACCAAGTTTTTGACGTCTAATACCATGAGTGGGCTCTTTTTACACCCATCTCCATGAATTATATGATCATGCGACACTGTGTTTTGGCATGCTAAGTTTCTTAGTGTTTTCTTTTTTGTAAATACGCTATCATCAAGCTAGTTACAGAACACCTAAGAGTATGATTATTATGAGGTTCTTAAAGTATTTAAAAATCGATTATTAGATTTTTAATTAAAAATTAAGAAATAATTTTTTATATTCTGCTAAACACGGATGATAATGTTTTTATGATTAGTCGGTTGCATATATATATATGCATAGCAGCAGAGGCATGTTGTCCGTGTCCATCATTTCATTCATTGTATGAATATTTCAGAGAATAAAAGAAAAGAAAAAAGTTATAAGAATAATAGAAACGTACATATTTATGAAATTATCAGCCACATAAAAGAAAATGCACGCGAGGGAACCCAAGCGTCCAAGTGATAGCCAATCAAAGTGTTTACATCAGCCATTATGGGACTCTCACTCACAATACATATAACAATCTTAAAAAAAAAAGTTAACGTTGCAAAAACGTTTTTAAAAAAAATAAAATAAATTAGTAATTACAGTATAGAGAAGAAATTGAAAAAAAAGTGAATCAATGCACCTCTCCAAGAAAAAAATAATAATTACTAGTTAACATGAAAATCTATTTCCAAAAAATTGTAATTGGGTCATCTTCATCGTCTTCTCCACTATTAACCCTAAATCCAGCCGCAACTACCTCTCTCTCTCTAGATTTTTCTCTCTCTACCTGTATCTCTACCTCTCCGTCTCTTACTTCACAGCTGAGAAGCTCATTTCACATTCTAATCGTCATTGCAGGATTCAGAAGAAGCATAAAGGTTACTCTTTTTTTTGGAACTCGAGGTAGAGGAGATCTGAAAGTTATTTGATTCTTCTTGATCGATCATTTCTTCACCGTCCGATCGTTGTTATCATTGAAGTATTATCCAGAATCGATTCTTCTGGTAAATAGACTTTTACCCATACTTCGATTTGTTGTGCATTTTGTATAACTACGCGAAAGATCGCGACTTTGGATGATGATCGAGCTTATTATTGTTTATGATAGTGAACAATGGTTACAGCTAGCTCAATAGAATCTATGGGGTAGTTAACCAATCATCAGCTCTTTCTGATGGTGTTCACATTGTGAAGCTTCGATTTTTTTTTTTATGAGTTTTGATACTGCAGAGCCACGTATCAGTTACTTCATTATCCTCCTTACGTCAGTGTCAGCTCATGTTTATAGAACGCTTTGTTTGTGGATTATGCATCAAACAAACTGTCATTTACACAGGACTTCACACTCTTCCTTTAATGACACAGGTACTCTAAAGAAGTAACCGATTTAACATCTTGCATGGAGTAAGAATGCCAGAGTTAAGAAGTGGAGCTAGGAGATCGAGACGCATTGATGATCAGCCTAACCCTCAGGTAGTTGAGCAAGCAGAAAATATCGTAGCTCCTCCCCAGACTGCAACTAGGAAAAGAGGTGGTGGTAGAGGAAGGGGGAATGCTGCTTTAGCTAAAGCTGCTGTACCTCCGAGACCAAGTGGTGCTGCTAGGGGCAGAGGTATCAGGTTGAGAGACTTAGAGCCAGAGCCTTGTGAGGTTCGTCCAGCTGCGGGTGCTTTAGGGGCCACTGAACCTGCTTTAAATCGAGTTGAAGGTGTAGCTGATCAGGATATTGCTGCGGAAGGCGGTAGCCCAGAGAAAATAGCAGGCATGGAAGAAGATTCCAGCATGGCTCCAGTCCCTGAAAGGGTAACTTCTGTTAACTTTATGACATCAGTAACTGAAGTTCTGCAAGGAACCTATATACAAAGTTCTAGGATATGTTTTGGAGTTCATCATATTAATTTTTGTAACCATCACTCATCATCTTAGAAGTCTTTGGATCTTTTGTCTATGTGTGGTTTGCAAGCTATGCTAATTGTTTTCAGCATTTTCATCTGAGAGAGATTTACTATGATTTCATTTTTTGTATAGGTGCAAGTTGGAAATTCTCCTGTTTATAAGACGGAGAGGAAACTCGGTAAGGGTGGCTTCGGTCAAGTTTATGTTGGCAGAAGAGTGAGTGGTGGTAGTGATAGGATTGGAGCTGATGCAATTGAGGTATATTAGAAAAAGCCTGCTGAAAATAATGGGGGTTGGACCAAACATTCGAGTTTTTTAGGTTTATTCGTTTTCTTTTCAGGTAGCTCTGAAACTTGAACACCGAAATAGTAAAGGGTGTAATTTTGGCCCACCTTACGAGTGGCAAGTGTACAAGTAAGTCTTGCATGCTCTAAATTTCATTACCAGTTTCTCTTCTTAACATTTGTCACTACTTATCTGTTCTTTCTTTTTCTTCTGCTGTAAAGTACGCTCAATAGCTGTTATGGAATTCCTGCTGTACATCATAAAGGCCGTCAAGGAGATTTCTACATCCTGGTAAGTGTATAGTATGAGCCTGGCTACACTTTGATTTTAATAAGGTATCTTATCCGAAGAAACATCTATAATTTTTTCAGGTCATGGACATGCTCGGCCCTAGTCTCTGGGATGTATGGAACTCTTTGGCTCAATCGTAAGCATTTTGATCATAATTTATTTTCATATCAGCCAGGCTCATGCACATATTCTAATTTTATTATCACATGTGATAGGATGTCACCAAACATGGTAGCGTGCATTGCAGTGGAGGCGATATCTATTCTTGAGAAACTGCACATGAAGGGGTTAGTCCGATTTGTTGTTGCTTCCAAGTTCTTAGCAAATAATACGATTTCTTTCGAACAAAAAGATTTACATTTACAGCCAAATTTTGCTATCATTGAGCTAACTCTCATGCCATGTTCAATTCAATCCCTACATCAAACAAGGTTTGTGCATGGAGATGTGAAACCAGAAAACTTTTTACTTGGTCAGCCTGGAACAGCAGACGAGAAGAAACTATACCTTATCGATCTTGGTCTGGGTGAGTTCCTGTCAGTATGTTTACAAACATCCTGACATGTATTTTTCAACTGATTTTTATCTCTTTTGTCTCTGCAAAGTTATGTGAAATATTTGTAATCTTTGTTAACATATATTATCTTTTATTTCAGCATCAAGATGGAAAGATTCACACTCAGGCCAGCATGTTGAATATGATCAAAGACCAGATGTATTCAGGTATTGTTGATTGGTGCATGTTATATTTCTTTGTATAAACATATATATATATATATATATATATATATATATATATATATATATATATATAAATTGTTGCTTACATGTTTATTATGCAGAGGAACGATAAGGTATGCAAGTTGTCATGCACATCTTGGTCGTACTGGAAGTCGGAGGGATGATCTGGAGTCATTGGCTTATACATTGATATTTCTGATGCGGGGAAGGCTACCATGGCAAGGGTACCAGGTGAATTTTTTATCTCTCTATTCACAACCTAAAATCTTTTTGAAGTTCCAGTTCTAGTCAATGATATATGGTCTTTGTTCGCAGGGTGACAACAAAAGCTTTCTTGTTTGCAAGAAAAAGATGTCAACCTCTCCTGAATTGATGTGCTGTTTCTGTCCTCCCCCGTTCAAGCTGTTTCTCGAGGCAGTTACTAATATGAAATTTGAAGAGGAGCCCAACTATGCCAAGCTTATCTCGATCTTTGATACTCTTATCGAGCAATGTGCTATATCTAGACCAATTATAATTGATGGGGCTCTTAAAGTGGTTGTCTTTGGTTCCTATGGTTACTTTTACCATTTACAAATATTTCATTAAGTGCTGATACTTTGCTTTTGTATGAATAGGTTGGCCAAAAACGAGGAAGATTGGTTATCAATTTGGAAGAGGATGAACAGCCGAGGAAGAAAATCAGAATCGGTAGTCCTGCTACCCAATGGATATCAGTCTATAATGCACGTCGTCCTATGAAACAGAGGTATGCACTACACATTCAAATGAATTCTCATCACTTCACTTCTGGAGTATAAAGATTGAAAACCTTCATTTATTGAACCCCTGATCTGCAGTTTCTAGCAAAACAAATAGTTTGAGGCTTTGCATTTATTGTTTTGGTTATAATCTCTTTGGCATAGATAAAAGTAACGTTATTTGTTTCGTTTGGTGCATTGCAAAACTTTCCTTTGTGTAACTAGTCAAGTGTTTTGTTGCTCTTTGTAGATATCATTACAATGTTGCAGAAACAAGGGTGCAGAAGCATGTAGAGAAAGGTAACGAGGATGGCCTTTTCATAAGCTGTGTAGCATCAGCAGCTAATCTCTGGGCCCTCATCATGGATGCTGGGACTGGATTTAGCTCCCAAGTTTATGAATTGTCCACAGTCTTCTTGCACAAGGTACATTATTCAGCTGAAGCATCTATCTGTGAAGACCTATGCTTTACTCCATCACCTCACTATTTGTTTCTTGATTCTTTGCAGGACTGGATCATGGAACAATGGGAAAAGAACTTCTATATCAGTTCCATAGCTGGTGCTAATAACGGTAGCTCATTGGTCGTTATGTCGAAAGGTTGGTATTAATGTCTAAGGTCTTACTGATTCTTTGGGAGCATGAAGCCGTTTTACTTATTCTACTTCCATGTGATAATGATAGGAACTCCTTATACCCAGCAATCTTACAAAGTCAGCGACTCATTCCCATTCAAATGGATAAATAAAAAATGGAAAGAAGGATTTCATGTAACCTCCATGACCACTGCTGGGAGCCGTTGGGGTGTAGTAATGTCCAGAAACTCAGGCTATTCTGAACAGGTTCCAATCTTTAACCCCTGAGAGGCACTTAAACAATTTCTAATTTTTGATGGGGCAGTATAATGTATTAATGATGTCTCCGTGGTGTGTATATATACATTAAGGTGGTGGAGCTTGACTTTTTGTACCCAAGTGAAGGAATCCACAGAAGGTGGGAGAGTGGATTCAGGATAACATCAATGGCTGCAACTGCAGATCAAGCAGCTCTCATATTGAGTATACCTAAACGAAAAATAACCGATGAAACCCAAGAGACTCTCAGAACTTCTGCTTTCCCAAGCACCCATGTTAAGGTTTGGTTCTTAGCCACAACTGTTTCAGGAAACAAATACAGATTAAAAAAAACTAACGTTGGTTTGTTCTGTGTAATGACATGACTCTTTACTTTTGGTTTCAGGAAAAATGGACGAAAAATCTGTACCTTGCATCTATATGCTATGGTCGGACCGTTTGCTGAATAAAACATAAAGAGTATAATGTCTCAACCGCTCACTCTCACACTCGCTCTAGGTTTCAGGGATCTTCTCTAGAAGGCAGCTTTGGTTTCAGTAACACCAGGGCCAACCTGTGTAACTGTGTAATTGAGATGAAATTTGTCTCTCGTATATATGTAAGTGATATAGGATTTTACTCTTCCTAAGATCAAAGTAGTATAGATGAGTGTCAATCCAATCTTAAGTGACCATGATGCAATGAAAATACAAGTGTTTGCTTAATTAAAGTGCAATCAAGATTTAATTGTAAACAAGTGATGGTTAACTAATAGAGCAAGCAAATAACTAAAAGGTGATGGAAATGTTCCGCGGCGTTATTTTTCAAATTATGGGTCGAGGATGCATTATTTTTCTCAAACACCTCCTATTTCTTTTACTCCAATAAGTGATGAAAATGTTCCGAGAGCGACTGAATTTTCTACCCAAATAGTTATTGGTGGCATGAGATGTGTTAGTGAACTCACTCCAGATGCAAATGCAGATGATTTAGCTCAAGCTCGTCGCAGAAGCCCTAAGTGGACCACCGATCAAAATTTGGTCCTACTTAATGGATGGATTAATTTTTAAGTCAATTATTAATATGTAATTATTATATTATAAGAAAAACAAATAATATGAATTAAAAGTTGTGGAGTAGGGTGTTGGATTTTTTAAAATAAACCATTGTATAAGTTTAAATTGAAATGGATGTTGAATAAATGAGGTGAAATAAAAAAAATGACTTGGAAGGTAAAAATAGAAAAATGAGAGTGTTAAAAGTAGAGAGGGTGTTGAAACCATTGTTGATGGTTTTATTAGATCACCTTCATCCATAATATTAAGAGTTCTCAAACAAAAAATATATTATTATTTACATGTTAATTATTTATGCTATTAATATTTACCTAAAATGAAAAAGATATGCTATTCCAAAAGTTTCTCATAAGTATCTAGTTTTCATCATAACTCCATCTCTTCTTCTCTCTTCATTTTCTATTTTTCTTTTCTTATTTTTATGACGATGATAAACTTTCTTGATAATTTTCCAGTGGAGAAGTACTCTTAGTCTTTTAAGCTCATTGACTATAACAACTTTAGTAAATTCGTTCAGAAAGTGAAAACCGTTAGAAAATTTTCTATATATTCGTTTAACTCATTGGCTAACAACTATAGTAAGTGTTGTTTACATGTGAAAGTGAATCTCAACCACTCTATAAAGTTTGAAGGACCAACTCTAGCGTTAGAAGACTCATTGGCTAACAATTTTAGTAAGTTCTTTACATGCGAAAATGACTCTCTGCCACTCTATTAAAGATGAACACGTTCATTGGCTAACAATTTAAGTATTTTCTTTCTGCATGGGAAAGTAGTAAACATGCACGAAGAAATAAAACTTGTAAAACCTACGTGTGAACAAAAGTTTTTTCTTTTTCTTTCTCTTTTTCTTTTTATAGCTTTTACTTAAGTTATGTAAATATTTTCAAGTAAAGATGAATGCGTTAGAAGACTCTAGAAGCTAAAGTTAATGCGACCTAACTCACAGCTTTCTTAACTCCCTCTCTCATTGTCTAATATTCTATATAAATTCCCATGTGTGTTGTATCTCAAATAGATACCAAAAAATATTACTAAAGAAAAACCCTAAAGAAAAAAAAAAACAAGACAAGAAAAGAAAATGGAGTCAATTCCCGTTGCTATCCAAGAAGATATTCTGATACGTCTGCCTCTTAAATCTTTGCTTGCATGCAGTTACGGCTGCAAGAAACTGAAGACTATAATCTGTAATGAAGACTTCAAAACTCGTTACTTGCTACGCTCCACGACAAGACACATGGATCCAACTCCAGATTCATTGTTTCACTCTATTTACCGTCAACCACAACGATACACAGTTTCTGCACCCATCCGAGGTTGGATCAGCGTTAAATCATCATTTATATTGAGGGTATACAATCCCATCACAAACGAGATTTTGAGTCTACCGGATAACGGAGAGATTGGAAAAGAATCAGATGAAATCTTTGGATACGATGAAGCTAATGGTGTATTCAAGGTGTTAGGTTTCTTTAGCAGAACCTTTGAAGTTTACACGGTAAGACCGGGTGGTGAAGGATCTTGGAGAATTATCGCATTTGAGCATCCTCATATGTATAACAAACCTTTAACCAGATACAATTTTAATTCGTTTCCGCCACTGTCATTGACTAATGCACTGTGCAAAGGAGGAGTTTTATACTATACAGCCAAAACCCTTCCAGGTCTTGCACCTATAATAATGAGCTTCGACTTGAGTTCAGAAGAGTTTAGTGTTAATCCATTGCCTGAAGGATTCATAGTTGATCACCGTTCTACAATGGTGAACTATAACGGGAAAGTTGCCTTGGTGAATAATAACTCAGCGACCGAGTTGCAAGACACTGGAGGGTTTCAGATTTGTGTTAGGAACGAAGATTCAGGACAATGGGAGTTACAACGTGTTGTCATTCCTGGTTGGGGAACAACTGTTTGGTCGCAGTTTTTGTGTTATTTTGTAGGTACCATTGGATCAGAGAACTTGTTTTCACAGCACCATCCTCGTTGGTTGATGATAGACCAGAGTCTGTGTTGTATTACACGCCAGGCAAAGGAATAACCGGAACCCTTACGTTGGAAGGAGCGAATAAAGATGTCTATCACTATGTTCGAGCCTGCTTGAATCATTTTGAATGTCTTTTCCGTACTGCTTAAGGAGGAAGAAACAAGTCTCGTTTGATTTATCTTTTAAGCTTCTTAATTAAGACTGTTTTTCATTCAGTCTCTCAAATAATAAGATATAGTAGCATATATAGTATAGTTTTATGGGTTTGTTTTCATTTCTATCATGTCGTTAATCTAATTTGTTATGGTAATGAATAATGTTCTATCTCAGTTCATGAGACCTTTATTTATCTGCTCTTGGATCAATAAAAATCTGTGTTTATGGATCAAGTATAAGGTTCTTTCATTTATTATTTAACTTTTAGGTTAGCCTTGAATCATATACATACTAATAGAGGAGAAACTAAGTCATGATTGCTTGTACCACAAGATATTCGTATATACACTTGTCTAGACGTGAATCAGCTGTTTCTTGCTATTTTGTGATTACTGTAGAGAGATTGGCAACATATGAAGAGATCAAAAGGGTGAATGTTAAGTATGTATACACTGATTGAGAAAAGGAACATGGATCAAAGTTTAAATACGCTGAAAATGTACGCTTAGCTCTTAAGATAACCCCCCGCAAATATTAAGTATGTATCGTTTAAACCAAACCCCTCTTATTACAAAGATATTCTGATACGTCTGCCTCTTAAATCTTTGCTTGCATGCATCTTCGTCTGCAAGAAATGGAAGACTATAATCTGTAATGAAGACTTCAAAACTCGTTACTTGCTACGCTCCATGACAAGACCCATGGTTCCAACTCCACATTCATTGTTTCACACTGTTTGTCAAAATGAGGATTCTTTAGGAGAATGGAAGAGTTCTGCACCCGTCCGAGGCGTGGTCTGCCTTCAATCATCAGATAGGTTTTTTTCTATGCAATCCCATTACCAACAATGTTCTTCGTTTATCAGATATCAAAGAGCTTAGACTATTCTCCCAAAATTGTATTTTGGGATACGATGAAGCTACTGGTGTATTCAAGGTGTTATGGCCAAGGTTTTATAATAAACCTCTAATTTACAAGGTAAGATCGGGTGAAGGTGAAGGATCTTGGAGAGCGATCGCATGTGAGCATCCTCATACGTGTTTCACCCCTTTCACATACACTAATCTAGATTCTGATCCGCCACTGTTAGTCACTAAAGGAGGAGTTTTATACTATGCAGCTATACTCTTAGTTCATTGGCTAACAATTTTAGTAATTTGTTTTTTTCTATATGTGAAAGTGAAAACCTTTACAAAAGTTTCATCTATTCTTTTAGCTCATTGACCAACAATTTTAGTATCCTAGTTACTTCAACATGTAATTGTTATAATGAAACATATGAAAATATATATATATATATATATATATATATATATATATATATTTTAAATTATCGTGATGGCTATATGACTTAGACGTGTAAGACTTGATAGAACCTGTAAATTCAAGCTTTGTACTAGCACAATCTCTTTACTGAATAGAAAATTAAAACTAAAATGAACCCAAATTAAAAAAAAAAAACAATTACGAAAGAAAACTTGTTAATCCATGTTTGATTGGATGATGCAAATATTAGAATTATTAAAATGAACGCGTTGGAAGACGTAAAAAACTAATTATAACATAAAGTGATCCACTCACAACTTTCGTAACAAACTCAGTTAACTCTCTTTTTCTGTCATTGTCTGATATTTTCTGAAGTAATTTAAAGAATTGTAGCAATTTAAATAATTGTTTGATGGCTTTATGATGATTTTCTTGATAATTTTTAGCTCATTGGCTAACAAATTGCCAAATTTAGTAAAAGTTCTCTCTACAAGTGAAAATTAGTAAACGTGTACCAGGAAAGAAAACTTGTAAAACCTACGTGCTAACGAACCAGAGTTTTATCTTTTTTTTTATATATATCTTTTAATTCGATGAATGTAAATATTACAAGTAAAGATTGACGCGTTAAAAGACTCTAGAAGCTAAAGTTAATGTGGCCTATTCACAGCTCATTGGCTGATATTTTCTATAAATTCACATTTGTGTATTATGTCTTGAATAGATACAAAAAAATCTAACTAGAGAATAATCAAAAAAAAAAACAAGAAAAGAAAATGGAGTCGATTCCTGGTGATATCCTAGTCGATATTCTGCTCCGTCTGCCTCTTAAATCTTTGCTCGTTTGCACCTTCGTCTGCAAGAAATGGAAGACTATGATCTACGGTGAAAAATTCAAATATGGTTACTTGCAACGTAGTTTACTAATGCAATCCATGACAAGAGTCATGGATTCAGCTCCAGGCTTGTTTCACTCTGTTTATCGTCGACCACGTCCATACAAAGTTTCTGCACCCATCCGAGGTTGGATCTGTGTTCAATCATCAACTAAGTTGAGGCTATACAATCCCATTACAAACGAGCGTGTGCGTCTACTGGCACTAGTAGGGCGTGGACAACTATACCCACTTAGGTATCTCTTTGGATACGATGAAGCTACTGGTTTACTCAAAGTGTTATGCCCAAGGTTTAAAAATAAACCTCAAGTTTACACGGTAAGATCGGGTGAAGGTGAAGGATCTTGGAGACCGATCGCATGTGAGCATCCTCATACGTATCTCACCCCTTTTGATCTAGATTCGGGTCCTCCAGGACCGTCAGTCACTAATGCAATGTGTAAAGGAGGAGTTTTATACTATGCAGCTATAACCGTTTCAGATTTTACAACTACAATAATGAGCTTCGACTTGAGTTCAGAAGAGTTTACTGTTAATCTGTTGCCCGAAGGATTCATAGTTGATCATGGTTCTACAATGGTGAACTGTAACGGGAGAGTTGCCTTGGTGAATAACTCAGCGACCGAGTTGCGAGACACTGGAGGGTTTCAGATTTGTGTTAGGAACGAAGATTCAGGACAATGGGAGTTACAACGTGTTGTGATTCCTGGTTGGAGAACAACTGTTTGGTCGGAGTTTTTGTTTTCATTCGTAGGTACCATTGGATCAGCTGGAGAACTTGTTTTCACAACAGTATCCTCTCCGGTTTCAGAACCGGAGTATGTGTTGTATTACAAGCCAGGCCAAGGAATAACCGGAACCTTTACGTTGGAAGGAGCGGATAAAGGAGCCTATCACTATGTTCGAGCCTGCTTGAATCATTTTGAATGTCTTTTCCGTACTACTTAAGGAGGAACAAAACACTATCGTTTGCCCAAATAATAATAATATATAGTATTAAGTTTTATCAGTTATGGGTTTAGGACTGTTTGTTATTCAGTCACCTCTCAAATAATAATAATAATACATAGTAGTCTTAAGGGCTTGTTTTCATTTCTATTGTCGTTGATCTAATTTGTTATATTAATAAATAATAATGTTCTATCTCAGTTCATGAGACCTTTATTTATTTAATACTCCCTCTGTTTCTAAATAATGTATATTCTAAGATTTTTCTTTGTTTCTAAAAGATCAATATTTTCAATTTTCTATGTATTTTTATTAATGATTTTTAAGTTTCCAAGAAATATTAATTGGCAATTTTTGATTTATTGAATTGTTATTGGTTAAATTTTATGGAAAATTGTTATATTTAAAAAATTGACACATTAATTGCTAAATATTAATTTTTTCTTAATATGTGTGAAAAATTCAAAATATGGATTATTTAGAAACAGAGGGAGTAATATTTTGTGCGACGTCAACAGTTCCGTACACAATGAATGGTACGTGGTCTGTCATGTGAGTCTTTGCGTTACATGCATGGCACGTACCCGTTAGTAAAGTACACGATACACAATATGTTTGATGAAAGAAAACGCTTCAGGTTCGGTGACTTATTAATCTTTTGTTCATTTGCCAACAATTTTAGTAAGCTCTCTCTCTCCTTACCTCTTCCATGTGTAAAAGTGGACCTTTCCTCTTACGATGTTTGCCTAACAAAAGAATCAAAAGTTAAAAAAGAATATATATATATATATATATATATATATATATATATATTTGAAATGATCGTGATGGCTATATGACTTAGATGCGTAAGACGTAAGAGAACCTGTAAATTCAAGCTTTGTACTAGCACAATCTCTTTACTGAATAGAAAATTAAAACTAAAATGAACCCAAATTAAAGAAAATTTAAAATAATAATTACGAATCCATGTTTGATCCGAAACCTATGTGTGTACAGTTTTATCTTTTCTTTTATTGCGTTTGATTAGATGATGTAAATATTACATTATTAAAATAAACGCGTTGGAAGACTTAAGAAACTAACTACTAACTTAAAGTGATCAACTCACAGCTTTCGTAATAAACTCAATTAACTCTCTCTTTCTGTCATTGTCCGATATTTCCTGAAGTAATCTAAAGAATTGTCTGATGACTTTATGATGATAAACTTACTTGATAGTCTTGTTCATTGGCTAACAAATTGTCAAATTCAGTAAAAGTTATTTCTACATGTGAAAGTAGTAAACGTGTACTGGAGTTTTATCTTTTCTTTTATATCTTTTAATTAGATGATGTAAATATTACAAGTAAAGATTAACGCGTTAGAAGCCTCCAGAAGCTAAAGTTGATGTGGCCTACTCACAGCTCATTGGCTGATATTTTCTATAAATTTACATGCGTGTTACATCTCAAATAGATACCAAAAAGTATTACTAGAGAAAACCCAAACAAAAAAAACAAGAAAAGAAAATGGAGTCAATTCCCGTTCCTATCCAAGAAGATATTCTGATACGTTTGCCTCTTAGATCTTTGCTTGCATGCATCTTCATGTGCAAGAAATGGAAGACTATGATCTATAATGAAGACTTCAAAACTCGTTACTTGCTACGCTCCATGACAAGACCCATGGATCCAACTCCACATTCATTGTTTCACACTGTTTGTCAAGATGAGAATTCTTTAGGAGAATGGAAGAGTTCTGCACCCGTCCGAGGCGTGGTCTGCCTTCAATCATCAGCTAGTTATTTTCTATGCAGTCCCATTACCAACAATGTTCTGCGTCTACCAGAATTCGCAGGGTTTCCACTATCCTCCCAAAACTATTTTTTTGGATACGATGAAGATACTGGTGTATTCTTTTTTTTTTTGATCAAACCAAATTTATATTAAATCTTAAAGAGTTCACCCTCTAACAGAGGGTACAACAAGGCTAACTAGAGCCAGAACATACCACCAACACATGGTTAAAAAACAGATAGAAAGACAATACATTTCATAAAAAGAAACCAAAAGACATAGTACAATGATTTCATAAATTTCTTTTAGAAATGCATCAAGTGTAACCCAAAGAGTCACAGCCTCTGCAGCATAAGCAGAGAAGAGCATCATTAGCTGGGAGGAAGATCCTTGCAATACCAACCATAAGACTTGTTCATCCAAATCACTCAACATATGAGGATATATTGGGAAAAGAAGTTGTTCCAAGTAGGAAGCAACCAGGGGATAAACACCCGACATACACATATTCACCGGAGGAAACATAACAATGAGTTTTCCTTTAACCTGACACCAAGGAGAACACAAAATCACAGTACCAAGGTCCACCAGATTGAATACAATAGAAGAACTGCATACTGCAGTAGATGGTCGCATCAAGACGACATAGGTGCTACTAAATAGCATAACAAAACCGAGGGAGACAAAGTCTATCGGAACATCACAGTGAAGAGCTAAGATCCACAAATCCAGTGTAATCCACTCAACTAGCTCTCTATACCATTCGATAAACGAATCAAAACAGAGCACAGAGGAGTGGGAGCAAACCTGAGGGATCGAAAGAGGAGGTAGCCTGGGAGAGTCAGTACATGGTCCCGCCACTTTGCATACCAGCTGAACGAACTGCATACTGCAGTAGATAGAAATCGAGTAGACGACCTGTATATCACCCGCATATACAAGAGTAATACCAACAACTCTGAACTGTTTTGTCCGAGAAAGGATAAGAAACTCCAGATCTAGGGTTTGGGTAGGCGCTTGAGGATGACGGTTGGGCAAAACACAAGTGAAACGAAGAAGAGCTAGGATGAGAGATGCGTCTGGAGGGTCCGGAGGGTCGGGTGGTTCAACCGGAGAGAGAGAACCAAACAGAGGAAACTTACGCGGTGGAAGATCGGGTGGAGGTCTGGATCGGGATGGAGAAGGAGCTATGACCATCGAAGCCATGGAGAAGGAGAGGAGCAGCTTCAGAGAGAAGAAGATAGATCGAAGATGTTGAGGCGTTGAAAATCCATGGAGGCGGCTCACCTAGGGAAACGGGCCTGGGAGGGTTTTTTTAGGGCGAACTCCTTAGATACTGGTGTATTCATGATGTTCTTGCCAAGGCTTAATAAGAAACCTCTAGTTTACACGGTAAGATCGGGTGTTGAAGGATATTGGAGAGGGGTCACATGTGATCATTCTCGTACGTATTGCACCCCACAGTCAGTCACTAATGCACTGTGTAAAGGAGGAGTTTTATACTATGAAGCTACGACCATTTCAGATCCTACACCTATAATAATGAGCTTCGACTTGAGTTCAGATGAGTTTACTGTTAATCCATTGCCTGAAGAATTCATAATTGATTATGGTTCTAAAATGGTGAACTATAATGGGAAAGTTGCCGTGGTGAAAAATATATCAAAGACAGGAGAGTTTCAGATTTGTGTTAGGAACGAAGTTTCAGGACAATGGGAGAGACAATGTTGGGAACGATATGTTCTTTTCTTTCGTAGGTACCATTGGAACAGGGGAACTTGTTTTCACATCACCATCCTCATTGGTTGATGATGGATCAGAGTTTGTCTTGCATTACAAAACAGACCCACAACAAGGAAGCAGTGGATTCGAAATGTATAGGATCGAAGCAGATAATGGAGGTTCTTACCACTATGTTCGAGCCTGCTTCAATCATTTCGCTTCTCTTTTGCGTGCTAATCAAGGAGGAACAAATATTATAGTTTGATATTATCTTTAAATTTCTCAAATAATAATAAATAAATAAATATGGTAGTTTTATTTGGACTGTTTGTTATTCAGTCATCTCTCAAATAATAATAATAATATATAGTAGTATAGTAGTTTTAAGGGTTTGTTTTCATTTCTATTGTCGTTGATCTAATTTGTTATGTTAATGAATAATCTTGTTTTATCAGTTTCAGACCTTTATTTTATGTGCTCTTATTTGATCTATCAAATTCTGTTATTATGGACCAAACTAAGAGTTATCAATTTTCAACTTTCTTGATTACTCTTAGTTCATTGGCTAACATTTTTAGTAATTTGTTTCTTCTATATGTGAAAGTGAAAACCTTTACAAAAGTTTCATCTATTCTTTTAGCTCATTGGCCAACAATTTTAGTATCTTAGCTACTTCAACATCTAATTGTTATAATGAAACATATAAATCTACTAAGGCTTCACATCTTTGCTTCAAAGTTCTTTATATAAAATCTTATTGGCCTCAAATACGAAGCAATGTGTAAAGATGAACGAGTCTATCTATATTGAGAAATGAGTACTGACTAGTAAATAGATGACAGAACAACACTAACACAAACCATTACCGATCTCTATGTCTGAAAGAGAGTTTTTCACTGAATGGTTTCCGTGGCAATATAATATTTTGTGCAACGTCCACAGTTCCATACATAATGTATAGAACCTCGTCATCATGTGAATCTTTGCGTTACATGTATGACACGTGTGCGTAAGTAAAGTACGCAATACAATGAAAGAAAATCCTTCATGGTATTAGTTTTACTTCCATCGAGAGAGTCCATAAAAAGACTTCTCAAATAAAAATTGTATTATTATGTTAATGTTAATTATATATACAATTAAGGTTTAGCTAAAATGAAAAAGATATGTCATTCATGTAGGGTCATTTGTCCCAGAAGTTGCTCAGAAATATCTAAAGAATTTCATTTGATAACTCCATCTCCTTTTCTCTCCATTTTCTATTCTTTCTCTACGATGAGAAACTATATTGATAACTTTCCAATGGAGAGTACTCTTAATCTTTTAAGCTCATTGGCTAACAATTTCAGTAAATCTTTTCTACATGTGAAAGTGAAAACTCTTACAAAATCTTATATATTCTTTAAACACATTGGCTAACAATTTTGGTAAAGTTTTTTCTACATGTAAAAGTGAATCTACCACTTTATAAGATTAAAACCCTATAAAAAATGAACGCTTTAGATAACTCATTGGCTAACAATTTTAGAGCATGATTAACCGTGGTCTCTTAAGGTGGGGTTCTTAGCTTTTTTAAGAGACGTATCTTATCTTTTAACTAAAAAAACCTAAGAACCGTCTCTTAAATAAGAACCATAAGAGTCGTCTCTTAGCGGGAAAAATGCAAAAAAAAAAAAAAAAAATTTAAAAAGATAAATTTTACGTTAAGAACCCCACCTTAAGAGACCCGGGTTAATCATGGCCTTAGTAACTTCTTTCTACACATGAAAGTGACTATCTATCACTCTATATGACTAGAGAAGGACCACTCTATAACAGATAAACGCGTAAGAAATAGACTTGGCTCCTTACTCGCTCAGCTCACAGTCAACAACGGACTAGATGAGTGTTTTCATTTCGGTAAGGACTCATTTCAAACCTTATCGATGAATAATTATTCATTCTATATGTCTAAATGTAACCAAACAAGAACTCTGAAGCTTGCTAGCTCCATACAAAACAATAACTTTCTTTAGTCAAGTCAAATAACTCAACAAGACAGACAAATGAATGAACAGATGTTTCAAGTTCCAAGTAAGGATTTATCTTAAGACTAATAGTTATAACTCAAGCAAACACCAGCGAAAGAAGGGAACGCACTCACATCAATTAACTGAAAGAAAAAACAAAAGCATCACTGTTAACGCAGTTTAACACAATTTTTATCATTAAAACGAGATCAGTCTGAGGAACATTGAGAAAAGGAACATGGATCATGGTATAAATACATTGTACACTTAGCTTTTAAGATAACCCCGCAAATCTTAAGTTTGTATTAAACTTGGTAGAACAGAAGCAAACCCCTCATCCACTTAATTCCTATATTAATTTTAATCATATTTTCATTTTCTATTTTTTTTTTATAATGAGAAACTTTCTTGAAAATTTTCCAATGTATGTACTCTTAGTCTTCTAGTTCAGTGGCTAACAATTTTAATAAGTTTTATCTATTCTTTAAGCTAATTGGCTAACAATTTTAGCAAGTTCTTTCTACATGTGTGATGAAGACCTCAGGTCATCATCAATTAATGTGAAACTGAAAACCTTCCAACAATTTCCATCGAAAATCCTTTAAGCTTATTATCTGACAGTTTTAGTAAATTCTTTTTACATGTGATAGTGAAAACCTTCCAAAAACTTATATGTATATATCCGTTTAGCTCATTGACTAACAATTTTTGTAAGTTCATTGTACATGGTACTTGTGAAACCATGCTCGATTATCAACCTGCATGTGAAAGAGAGTTTTATCTTTTCTATTTATAGCTTTTAAATTATGTAAATATTAATACAAGTAAAGATGAACGCGTGAGAAGACTCCAGAGGACCAGTAGCTAAAGTTAATGTGAGCTACCTCACAGCTAATTTCTTAACTCTCTCTCTCTCTCTCTCTCTCATTGGCTGATATTTTCTATAAATTTACATGTGTATTATGTCTCAAATAGATACCAAAAAGTATTACTAGAGAAAACCCAAAACAAAAAGAACAAGAAAAGAAAATGGAGTCAATTCCCGTTCCTATCCAAGAAGATATTCTGATACGTTTGCCTCTTAGATCTTTGCTTGCATGCAGCTTCATGTGCAAGAAATGGAAGACTATGATCTATGATGAAGACTTCAAAACTCGTTACTTGCTACGCTCCATGACAAGACCCATGGATCCAACTCCACATTCATTGTTTCATACTGTTTGTCGTCAACAACAAGAAAGATATAAAATTACTGCACCCATAAGAGGTGTGGTCTGTCTTCAAACAGCAACTAGGTTTGTGCTATGCAACCCCATTACCAACAACGTTTTGCCTCTACCAGATTTCGATGGGCGTGCAGTAGTATCCTCCCATCCTTTGTTCTTGGGATACGATGAAGCTACAAGTGTATACAAGGTGACATGGCAATGTGATATTGATCGACATCTTGTTTACACTGTGGGTGGTGAAGGATCGTGGAGAACCATCGCATGTGATCCTCCTCATCTTCTGGTCCCTAGTGCAATGTGTAAAGGAGGAGTTTTATACTATGCAGCTATAACCCTTCCAAAACTTGCTATAATAATAAGCTTCAACGTGAGTTCTGAAGCGTTAGAAACTTTTCCATTGCCTGAGGAAGTCTTTGTTCATTATGATTCTAAAATGGTGAACTATAACGGGAGAGTTGCCTTGGTGAATAATAAATCAAAGACAGGAGAGTTTCAGATTTGTGTTAGGAACGAAGTTTCAGGACAATGGGAGTTCCAGCGACTAGTGATTCCTGGTTGGAGAGACGATATTGGGAACGATATGTTGTTTTCTTTTTTAGGTACCATTGGAACAGGAGAACTTGTTTTCACAGCACCGGCCTTGGTTGATGATGGATCAGAGTCTATCTTGTATTACAAAACAGACCCACCACAAGGAAGCAAGATGTATAGGATCGAAGCAGATAATGAAGGTTCTTACCACTATGTTCGAGCCTGCTTGAATAATTTTTATTGCCTTTTGCGTGCTAATTAAGGAGGAACAAATAGTATGGCTTGATATTATCTTTAAGTTTCTCAAATAATAATAATATAGTTAAGACGGTTTGTCATTCAGTCTCTCAAATAATAATAATAATATATAGTAGTATAGTATAGTTTTAAGGGCTTTCTTTTTTAGTTTCTATTGTCGTCAATCTAATTTGTTATGGTAATGAATAATGTTCTATTAGTTTAGATCTGCTCTTGGCTCTATAAAAAAAAAAAAAAAAACTCTTTCATACCATTTCTACTATATATGTTTCTCATAAACAGGGAGCCTATTGATGAAACAAAGTAAACCCAACTGTTAGGTTTAGCCTTATGATCATAAGAGCACCTCCAACGGTTTTTCTTTTTCATTTTTTTTTTGAATTTTTTAATAAAAAAAAAATTAAAAAGATGAACCAATCGCGGACCGCCACGTGTCAGTGGGGCCCGCAAACAGTTCAAGAACCTGGTTCTTAATGAGGGATTTTTAGAGTTGGTTCTAAAGAAATTGTGGACCCCGCACATGTTTAGAACCCCTAAAAGCCCTCTAAAAACCCCCATTGGAGGTGGTCTAATATACTAATAGTGGAGAAACTAAGCCATGTTTACTTGTACCACGACAAGACTGTCGTCTATACACTTCAAGCAGCTACTTCTTTCTATGTTTTGATACAATAGAGAGACTTGAAAACATAAAGAAGAGATCAAAAAAAGAAAAACAGAACTTAGTTTTAGTTAACTCATAACTTAACAGTAGATAAATGGGTGAACAGATGGTAACTTAACGTGCTTGGTGAAGACACGGAGTTAAACCGGGTCGGTTATTGTTAAATTAATTTTCGGTTCAACTAAACCGAGTTCGGTCGAGGGTTTACAAAAAGCCCCCTTCTTCGCCTATTTTGCGCCGTCGCTCAATTAAAACCCTAAAGAGAGAGGAAAAACGCAGTGTTTGCGGAATCTAGCGAAGGAGAAAAGATGAGACCACCGATGGGAGGCGGGTTCAGGGGAAGAGGAGGAAGAGGAGGAAGAGACGGCGGCGGAGGCGGTCGATTTGGTGGTGCTGGAGGACGATTCGGTGGTGCTGGAGGACGATTTGGTGGTGGCGGTAGATTTGGCGGGTATAGAGACGAAGGGCCTCCTAGCGAAGTCGTGGGTTCGTCTCTATACTTGATTTACTTATTGAAAGTTTGAGACTTTATGAAAGTTTGAGACTTTGGTTTCTCTCTTTGTATAGTCTTGTGAAAGACTTTGTTATTGACTACCTTGGTTACTTTGTTTGGTTTATACAGAGGTTGCAACGTTCCTACATGCTTGTGAGGGAGATGCTGTGACCAAACTCTCACAGGAGAAGATTCCTTATTTTAATGCTCCTATCTATCTACAGAACAAGACTCAGATTGGTAAAGTTGATGAAATCTTCGGCGCCATCAATGAATCTGTAACCTCTCTCTCTCTATCTATCTATGTTGTATCCAGTTGAACTAGAGGTTTTGGGGGAGATTGGTTATGTTTTTGTTTCCTCTTCAGTTGTTTTCCATCAAAATGATGGAAGGTATTGTAGCCACCTCGTATGCTCCTGGAGACAAGTTCTTCATCGACCCTGGAAAGCTTTTGCCCCTCGCTAGGTTCCTTCCTCAGCCAAAGTAAGTTGCACTTCATTAAAAACATTAGTTAAGCTTAGTTTCCATGTGAGATACAGATGAACATTCTAGTCGAGAGTTGTTCTGTTGACTGATATGTCTTTGTTCTTGTAGGGGTCAATCAGCTGGTGGTCGTGGTGGCCGTGGAGGATTCTCCAGAGGTAGAGGCGGTCCTTCAAGAGGGAGAGGAAGTTTCAGAGGTAGAGGTCCTCCAGGAGGTGGTAGAGGATTTCCCACACGAGGTGGTGGTCGTGGAGGCTTCAGAGGCAGAGGAAGAGGATACTAGTTTCTTCTCTTCCTACTCTATAAGCTTTATCCAACTTGTAACCTTTTATGTTATCAATGACTCTGTTTCTTTCCCACATTATCAACTTTGTTTTAATCAATGGAGTAGGAAAATGCATCTGATTAGCTTCTATTTGATTGAAAAATTAAAGGGTTACATTGCAATTTTATTACTGTGAAACAGATTATTACTGAACTTGCATATGGGTATTTTAAGATCCCCAACCTCTTATAACGGTAGCTTGAGCCACACGGTTGACACCAAGGGTGAAAGCTCCCATACGGAGATCACAGGAGTGTGTCTTACACATCTCTTTCAAGTCTTTGAAGCCACGAGTCATGTAATTCTTTAGCTCCTTGTTCACTTTTTCCTCATTCCACATGAATCCTTGTATGTTCTGCACACAGTAAACACACAACTCAGTGTTTTGATGGAGTGAGTTAGGTCTTACATTCTTTGTTTGAGTGTCGTACCTGAACCCACTCGAAGTAACTTACAGTAACTCCTCCTGAGTTTGCGTATATATCTGGGAGGATCACAACACCTTTCTTCCTCAATATCTGCAGAGAAGGATAGTACTGAGTTTGAGAAGAAGAGTAAAGAGTCAAAATCAAGAATCTACCTCGTCAGCCTCAGGATCAGTTGGATGATTAGCACCTTCAATAATGAACTTTGCTTTAATCTCATTTGCATTTTCCCTACACACAACCACACTCGAGCGTTTCCAAATGATGTTCAAGAGAAACAAAGGTTAACTTGTGTAGCAAGAAACTGAAAAAGACCTGTTGATGACGCCTCCTAGAGCTGCAGGGACAAGGACATCACAATCTTCAACAAGAACTGAATCAGGATCGATAGAATCAGCACCATCAAACCCTTTGATTCCTCTGTTTTCTTCGGTATGCTCTAGCAAACCAGATATATCGATTCCATTCTTGTTCTTGATTGCTCCTGTGACATCACTCACAGCCACAATCTTCCCACCTTTTTCACTTATCAACTTTGCCGCCCAAGAACCTACATTTCCAAAACCCTAAAAACAGAGACATTATGAGTTTCTTCACACGCAAGCAACCTCTCAAAAAAACTGAAAACTTGTCATCTTTTAATACCTGGATGACGAATCTCTGTCCAGATATGCTCTTTCCATGTTCATTGAGTAAAGCCTCTGTTGCAAACAGCACACCTCTTCCTGTAGCAGCATCTCTCCCCAGTGATCCCCCAAGATCCTGCTCAAACCGAACCGGTTTTAGAATGGTTAGGCATCATATGAACCGAACCGGCCTAAATCTTGTCTAGAACAGCCACTTACAATGGGTTTTCCGGTCACAACAGCAGGAGAGTGTCCATGGAACTTCGAGTATTCATCAAGAATCCACGCCATTGTCTTAAAAAGACATGTATATATTCAGACAAGAACACCAGTACAAGAAGATTTTTAAAGATGTTAAACCTGAGGACCGGTTCCCATATCAGGAGCTGGAACATCGGTATGAATCCCAATGAGATCATGAATCTTCTGTGTGAAAACTCGAGTCAAACGTTCGAGCTCTGAGATGCTTAACTCACTCGGGTCACAACCAATGCCTCCTTTGGCTCCACCATAAGGTATCTTAGCCACAGCTGTTTTCCATGTCATGAGTTGAGCCAAAGCGTTTACTTCATCCGGTTCCACCTGTAAATAACCGAAATCCGGTTTAGTTCATACCAAAACAGAAGTTACTTTGGGTTAGAATGAAAACAAACCTCTGGATGATATCTGATGCCACCTTTCATGGGACCTCTTGCGTTGTCATGTTGGACTCTGAATCCAATGAATGATGCTAGAGTTCCATCGTCTTTCGGTATAGTACATTCCACCTACAACAAGTGGTTATATTTTGAACCGGATCTTTAACCGGATCGGTTAGAAAACATAGGACATACCTTGATTTCTCTGAAGGGAATGAGAAGACTTTTCTCAAGCTTTGAGTCCATACCAAGAAGCCTAGAAGCTAGCTTGAAGTTTCTGTTGGTTGCTGCTAAAGCATTCATGGTGTTCTTGAATTTTTTTGGGTTTATTCTATGAGAGATTTTTATAAGAAAGCTATAGGAAAATGTGATTCTTGATATATTGAAGGTGTGTTTATATGTATAGAGAGAGATACGTATACATATTGTGTGTATATGTGTTTGAGTGCTTCACAAATTAGAAGAAAGAAAACTATAAATGATATTAATTTGGTAGCAAATAAATGAGAGTTTGTATAAGGAAAATGAATAACCAAATAATATGATACAGCCATAATTGATCCTGATTTTGAGTGGTTATATATAGTAGGATGTCTTTGTTTAGTAAAGTTTATTCAATTTAAATTTACAAAAAAAATATAATCGTTTTAGGAATTGCACATGTCTTTCATGAGCATAAACTTTATTGTCATATTGTAAGACTTTTCTTTGTTAAAGATCATATTGTAAGAGATTAATGGCACGATAATACATCATATTTTACTTCTATTGTATATATTCCATGCAATCATTTACTTATTGGTTATATTTACTTGGCAATGAATCTTGCATGTCATGAGATCTTTACGTGTTATTAACTTATTCCATTCTATTAGTCCCTTACATTTATATAGCGTATACACTTTTATGAGTAGTGACAAAAAAACGTATACACTTAGCGAGATAGTGGAACAAAAAACGTATGCACTTCTTACGTATAATAATATTCAATCTTTATTGTAAATATCCTTCGCATACAGATTCTTTTTAAATACTCGAATCAGAATCTTTAGAGAATTAGAGGAGGACACGAGAGGATGCAACAAATCAATAAACATAAATAATTACAAGATTCCGCTATCAAAGAATCTTTTGGAAAAGAGATTCCACCATGATTTATGCTTAATTGAATTTTCTGTGGATTTCCACCAAGATTTTCTTTCTCTTTCACTTTCCTTTAGTAGATATTTTGGGTAGAACATTGACCGTAACCTAGTGTTTCTAAATCTAAGCTAACCTCTTTGGTCGACAACGTAAAAAATATTCCGTCTGTTTCTAAATATTATATTATTTTAAAATTTCACATATTAAGAAAAAAATAATATTTAACTATTAATGCATAATTTTTTTAAAATATAACAGTTTTTTATAAATTTTAATCAATAATAGTTTAAGAATTTTGAAATTGTCAATTAATATTTTTTAGAAGTTTATAATTTATTATTAAAAACATATAGAAAATATAAAATATTTTTTTTTTTTGAAATAATAAAAATTGTTAAAACATGTATTATTATTATTTAGGAACGGAGAGTGTGATATAACTCAAATAAAGTTAGGTTTAAATTGGCTTAAATGTGACGGTTCTTTTGTTGAATTTATAATGAGCCTGGGCTTTTATATTCTCTTGATCAGCCCAATTCACTTGTAAATTGATTTACATATTAACCAAGGAAGAAACTTAATGAACTCGGTTAAGCCTAATGAGTTTATTCAATTTTAGGCTCTCGGTGTTTTAAGTAATTAGTTGTCTTTCAAAGTTGGAGAGTTTGGTTTGTCCAATTGATATTTGATGTTGTTATCTTAGAAGATAATTTGGGTCTAGGGTAAGCCAAAGACTAAATAAATTAAAAGCTTTGCTTTGACTAGTCAAATGATTGAGTATCGGAGAATGGAGAATGTGTATGTAAGTATGTTTATGTAAGTGTTAAAATTGTATTGTCTCTAGCTAATAGAGATGTCTCAATTTCAATATCTTTTTAACCAAAATAATGCATATAGTGGAATACATGTGTCCAAGAACTATAATCTAATTGATACATGACTTTGATGCAACATTTGCATCAATGATATTAAGATTTTTATGAAGAAAAATAATCTCTAAAGCAACAGTAACTAATTAATTAAATTAGTTTTACATATAAACATTCTATCTCAATCATTACTAATTTTGGAATTGATGGTTATTAATTGATCATGTTCGCTTACGATTTGTGACCAATCAAGTTGCATTGTTTTTGTTCGCTAGCACTCAATACAAATTAAATTTTTAATAGCTAAAATTATTAATTGGTCATATTCCTTTACATGTTGCTGCGATTTGCGACCAATCAGTTGCATTGATCACTAACAATTACAGAAATTAAATTATAATAACTAAATTTATTAACTACATACATACAACAATATTGATATTTTGAATTGGTTGATTTTGATTGCATCAATGATATTAAGCTTTTTTATGAAGAAAAATAATTTCTAAAGCAACAGTAACTAAATGCAAAAGACTTAGATGGATAATGTTTACAACTTGTGTACTACAGATGCATAGCAAGAGGAAAAGACAATTAGTGATCTCAATACTATCAAGGTAAAATGGTTTTATCTAAAGTAACTATACTGTTCAAATGAGTTTCAATAAAAAAAGACCCGTATGGTAGTATGATTAATAATCTCTTAATTATGGACAAAAAAATATCATGTATATAGACATGGATTTGATATTATTTGAAGTTGACATACATATACAAGACATGTAAATGAATTTGTTTTTGTATTATATTCATTTTGAAAGTGAGTTTTAGAGCTTATCTAACGCAATGAAGTGATGTCAAAAGAAGAAGTGGTCCTTTTGGGACCCGTTTCAAGAACTATGATTACCTTCTTTGACAAGATCTTTTAGTTCTTCCACCATGATCAAGTCTTCTTCGCCTATTTTAGTATTTTTATAACCCGACCGCGAGATACATTAATATTAATTTTGATATAATTTTGTGACTTTCTTATAACAAGTTTGAAGTTGTTGTTTTGATAAAAAGTAGTTTTTATGTTGTTAATATTAGTAGTTTATTCAACCAAAATAAAATAAAATAAAATTTGTGTTGTATTTCTGTATACTTAGCTAAAAAGATAATTAGTTTTGGATAATATTTACTTCTATTGATGATGTCATGTTTGTAGTTAAGACTAGGGATTACAAAAAAAAATTAAATTTAAGAACATATTTAATGGAGGGTTTCTAAGTTTGAATAACTAAAAATAGATGTATATATATAAATATTAAATTTAATTATGAGATTTTTAATTTTACAAAAAAATACTATCAAAAATATCTTACTCGGTTGAATGTTTATTAAAATTGAAAATTTTATAATTAAATATTAATATATAATATATGTATATATATTTAAATAGTCAAGTTTAGAAACTAGGGTGCTCTAAATGTCACTGAGAATTGAATAGTTTGATGTGAACACACTACCCATATTCCAAGATTATATTACCGTTGAGTTCTTTGTTTAGTTATTATCTTTTGTACTGTCCTTGAAGAAACCAAAGTAATTATTATTTTTACATTTTAATAAGTTCATCTTATCAGAGGAACCAACCATATTATTTTGATCTTGAATTTATTTCATCTTATCCAGAGAAACCAACAGTAATATTACCATTTGTAGCCAACACTGTAAGACCAAATTTTTGATCTCTCTCTCAAGGTGTATCATTTAGGGCAGATCATATTTCCAATTCATCTTACCCTAGTTTGTTTTTTGAATCATGAGGTTATATTCTTATATATATTTTTATTGTTCTGTTGTTAGGTTCCTTTGGACACTTTCAGGCCAACAGGATTTGAGAAACCTATTGTCAAAACTGGTTTTGTTGCTACTCCCATATCTGTAAGAGACTGTCTACTAAAACCAATAATCTTATTACTCTGAGTTGTTGTTCTGATAGTTCCTCTTTCCAAATTTTTTACAGGTCACCAATCTTAATCTTTGAAACTATGTTTTGTTGAGAGGAGAAGGAGATGAACTGTAGAGCTAAAAGGGATGTTTTCTTTCAGAGGGGTATTCCTACAATCGGTGGCATGTCTCCATTTTCATGTGGTTGGTCAACAACCTCCAAAAGATCTGTAAGAGCCAACTGAAAATCTATTTTCTATCTTTTTCCTTTACATATTTACTGATGTTGTATTGAAATTACTATGGCTTCTGCAGATCTATCAACAATAGCTAAAACAATAGAGTCAGGATTTGCCTCTTTAAGTTTTGTTTTAATTTAAAAAAATAAATAAATTTTTTTTGGTTGTAATTCTGTATTTTATGATTAATTATGAAAGCTAATTGCATAGTATAAAATCTAATCGAACATATATCATGTCAATTAGTTGATAGTTAGAGGTAATAGTTTGTTTTGTTTGTGTTTCAAAGAACAAAGATCTTTTTTTTTACGAATACTAATTAATTTACCCCTACTTAATTTACGAATACTAATTTTCTTTCTTTTTTTGTTTTAATTTTTTATTTTAAATTTATTTTGGTTGAAACGTTGTATTTTATGATTAATTGAGAAAGCTAATTGCATAGTATAAAATCTAATCAAATTATTATCCTGTCAATTAGTTGATCGTTAGAGCTAAAATGTTTGTTTTGTATACAAACTTAGCTTTCTAATTAATTTAGTATTTTTTCCCTTTTTGTTTTAATTTTTTTATTTTTTAAAAATGTTTTGGTTGAAATTCTGTATTTTATGATTTATTATGAAAGCTAATTGTGTAGTATAAAATTAACCAAACATATTATCATGTCAATTAATTGACCGTTAGAGTTAATATGTTTGTTTTGTTTACATACCTATGTTCACTTACCTTTCTAATTAATTTGTGAAAATGAATTTATTCCCTTTTTGTTTTTATTTTTTTAAAATTTGTTTTGGTTGACATTATGTATTTTATGATTTATTATGAAAGCTAAATGTTGACTAATGCAATCATCCTATTTTTATTTTTGGTTAAATCCTGACTGTGATTGTGACGAGTGTTTTGACTATGATCGAATAATACAGGGGAGTTGAGCAATATTCTTATGAATGTTTCTCTCTTAGTTCGAGAAAAACCTTAAATAAGTTTGTTTGTTCCTTTCTGTTTTTATGAGTAAAGTATTATCGTATTCCCATTTTTGTTGAAATAATCAGGATATTAAGTTTTTATTTTTATTTTTATTAGTGAATAGATAAACTTATACTATCCGATTAAACGAAGAGATAAAGCTTAGCATATACAAAAACATCGAATAGTACAAATTACTTGACACCTAGATCTGTCGCATCTAATTGTAAACTTTTGTGGAGCTTCTACTGGTGAAGAGCCTTCACGATACAACAAAACATACGGAGCTTCTCTTGATGCTAACTGTTCCGCTTCAATATCTGGAACTGCTACGATACTCATGACCACTACAACACCAAATAAAATAAAATAAAATAATAATAAAATATATTTTATCAACAAAAATTTGCATTAATACTATATGTGAAAAATGAACTTTACCCGATGTAATGGCTAAAAAGAAAACAAAACAAAACTTCATTGATGTTTGCTTCATTATTTTATTTGTCGATAATATTATTACAATAATATGTTGAAGAAGGTGTTATTCAAGATTGTTTGTAACTATTGTTGAGTCGTTTTTATAGATGAAAAGAAAATCATGATTATATCATCAGTTTCAGTCTTACTGGATTGTGATTTTTTACCATATTTTATTAAAATATAGAAGACCAAATCCTAAGTTGGAAAGGTAAAAACTGATACACTTTGACCGTCTGCATTATTCTATCTCTCTCCATAGAATATTTCTAAAGGCTCTCTCTCTCTTATAAATTTTTTTGCATAAAAATAAATTTTCGGTGTTTTCACATATATTACAAAACACATTAAATTCTTATAATAAATATATTATTTTCTATAAAAATTTTTTTGATAATTTTTAACTAGTAATAGTTTTATAAAATCAATTTTTTTTTTGATTTTCATAAAAACCACAAAAAAAACTTTTTTTTTTAAATATATGAAACGTAGAGAACATTAAGTATCACCCTAGAAGACCATTCCAAGCTTCTTATATGGCCATTAAGTACATGTGATCTTGTTGTTGAATGTACAAAAATGATTGTGTGTCAGAGATTTCTTGTTTTGTTGGTAGATAACTTAAGATCCCCACTAAGTTTCTTAGTAAACTAAAAACAAACACTTGTGACCTACTCTGTCATCTATCATATTCATATATTGATTAGGATCCTGGAAAGACAAAACCATTTGAACCATCAAACCAAGTTCAGTACCAAAAAGTTTTCTTGAAACTGAGTTTGTCTTAAGAACGAAGATTGAACACTTATACTTTTGCATCATCTGGCTCCTTCTCTCAATCATAACACAGTTTAATCCCTTTGAATCTCGACATTGTTATAAACATTTCTTGCTAGCTATGGCATTTATTACTAGTATATCTTTTCTTAATTAGCGAAAGTTCTTCTGTTAAACCCTGATCAATAAAACGATACTACTTTGGTTTATAGTGAAGACAAAAAACACTTTATTTGTGCACCTTATGAAATGTGAAGTGACTCTGCCTCTCAACAAATCAACCATATGACTGTGACTCCAACAGTAACAGTTGGGACCCTACATTGATCTATTATGATTGTGTTTCATTTCATGATCATATCAGTATGACAAAGAGAAAGAGACAAAAAATCTAGCCACATAACTTTCCTTAATAGCATTTTCATGTGATCCTATATCTGAATATGATTGAAAAAAAACTTAATTAGCATGTCCCCACATATGTTTTGCCTCTAGTAGAAATAATTTGTAATGATAACTCAATTTCAACCATAGAAGAGGACAAAAGACTAATTGTGAAACATGAAGAAACAAGAGCATATAAGCCAATATCTAATCATGTTCTTCAAATATATAGCATCTGAGAAAACATAAACCATGTGAAACACTATTCTTGTGTATGTCTCACAAAACACTTTGTGGACCTATATATACAGAGCCAAAGCAGAATCAATACCATCAACAACAACAAGCAATCCAAGAACATAAAATTCTATAATCAAGTTTTCAGAAAAGAAAAAAATGGCTTTGGTAAAAGGTTTCTTCGGATCGAAGAATGATCTATCATCTGAAAAAGTCATTTTATGTAGATATATATAAAGGGCAAATCTCTCAAATAATCATTTTTAAAACTTTTGTCACAAAAATAGATCTTGAAAGAAAAAATGATCAAATAGACCTTTTTTATTTTGAAAATTTTAATATTTTTCAAATTTTTTAATTTTTAAACCTCAACTCCAAAACCCCCACCCCATAACTATAAACCCTAAGTTTAGATTAGTTAACCCAAGGGTATAAATATATATTTACATCTTTTAATAAAGTCTATTTTGGTCATTTTTCTTTTTGAGTGCTATTTTTGAGATAAAAACTTTTTTTAGGTCTATTTTGGTCTTTATCTCGTACATAAATGTTATGTTTCATCTTTTTCTTTTTTTTTTCTGAAAAAATGTTAAATTTATTCAAATAAAAAAAGACTTTTGTATAAATTAATGCAATTAAAAACTAAATTTGTAGAATTTTTTTTAGAAACAAAAAGAAGGTGTCACTATTCTATTCTCTATACTCAAAATGTTTCCCGCCTCCTCCTTGCAGAGAACTTATTATATTTCATGTTTGCTTATCAATGAACTTGATAAGAATCCATGGAGGTCTCTGAAGTTTGCTATGCCTTCTACCATTACGTTCTAGCCAAATAGTGTGAACTGCAACTTGAAACACATGTTTAGTCTTTGTATGAAAGAGTTGATCATGAAGAAAGAAACTAAATGTAAATGCCACAGGTTTGTGTAATGGACGATGGAATCAAACAAAAAGATATCTCAGATATGTTTATTAACAGTTATATAATGCAAAATCCAAAAGATTTTTCATGTTTATCTACAGAATCAGAGAGAGTATCATGATCAAATAAATGCCCTAAACCGGGTTTACACCTGAACCACCATACCGTGTGGATTCTTCAAAGCAAGACCCGGTATTGTTATTTTTGAGTTGTTGATAACATGATGGGGAAATATACCGGGTCGAAGCCATGAAAACCTGATTGTGAACCGGATAAACCGAGTAAAATATTAATTCAAATTTGGATATATGATATGTAACTTAAACCGAGAATTGTAAACCGAAATCAGAGCCGGTTTAGTACAGTGTGAGTTCATATAAAAAAGATGCAGACTTTGTCTCTCTGGATAACAAAATATTAATTTGGGTTCTTCGAAAACTGGGAATGTGTCAGTGAATTGTCTCTCTGGATCTGACTCAAATTGAATTCAACACCCGCACGCACGGGTTGCTTGTTTGATGCGAGAAATCTCCAGATTCTGATTCACCTCTCTGATCAGATCCAAATCGTGCTGCTCGTGCAATTCAGCGTGTAATCTTCCTCGATCAACTCTGGATCTCGCCTTGAAGCTCGTTCTTTGTAATCCAAATTCGATGTTTTGAATCGGGTTGGTTAATTGGGGGAAAGGAGCTCGATTTACGAGCTGGTGGTGGTAGGAGATGGTGTTCAGATCGAGGATAAAATGGATAGCGCTTTTGGTGCTCATCTTATCAGTAGGATCTCTCGTTGTTCATCTTTCGATTACAAAGTCTTCATCTGTACAGTTGGCGAGAGGCACCCTTTGGCAAGAGTTTGATTCTTTGTTAGGTGCACAGGTTAGTTAGTTAGTTAGTTAGTTAAAAAAATGAATTGAATTTGGTTTCCATTTGGAGAATGAGTGTTGTTTGTGTTCACTGTTTCAGGGTTTTAGAAATAAGCATTTATGGCGTCCTGTCAAATCCTTGGAGACCTTGCAGCCCTATGCCAATCCAAGATCTAGTTATCCTGGTACGCTACTACTCTTGTGCATTAATAGATGTTGTATGTTGTGTTTGAACATGAAGGATCTTTTTTTGTAATCTTTCTTTCTCTTTGTAGCGCCAAGTTCAACAAACAATGGCTTCATTTATGCAAAGATATTTGGTGGATTTGACAAGATCAGATCTTCTGTATGTATCACTTAACTTGATAGTTTTAAAATCCATTTTTTTTCTTGTTATTCATGTTAATGACATCTTTGTCAAATTTTCTAGATATGTGATCTTGTCACCATCTCCAGGCTTCTTAATGCTACTCTTATCATTCCAGAGCTTCAAGAAAGTCTTCGCTCTAAAGGCATCAGGTAGTACCCCCTAACTCTATGTTCTGTCAAAGCATTTTTCTCGTCCTTCGTATCAGACTTGTGTTTACTCTAGTTTATTTTACATGCTATGCAGCAACAAGTTCAAGAGTTTCTCCTATCTTTATGACGAGGAGCAGTTTATATCCTTTCTTAAAAATGATGTTGTAATTGCGAAGGCCCTCCCTGAAAACTTGAAAGCCGCAAGAAAAAGGAATGAGTTCCCTCTTTTTAAGCCCAAAAACTCTGCATCAACAAAATTTTACATCGAGGATGTATTGCCAAAGTTAAAGAAAGCTGGTGTTATTGGATTGGTCGTCTCTAATGGGGGTTGCTTGCAGGTAATGGGAATTTTTCTCCCTTCGAGGGATATAGCTGTATGCAATGATTTCAAATCTGTAGAGATCTTTGAGTAGATATTTCTGCTTGAAAACTAGCAGCACTCTTCATATCATGTTTTGGTTTAATAGTTAAGCAAAGTATTTTATCCTCAAAAAAAGCTGTCTTGTTTCCAGTCAACTTTGCCAGCTTCAATGCCTGAACTTCAAAGACTAAGGTGTAGAGTTGCCTTCCATGCCCTCCATCTTCGTTCAGAAATCCAGCTGCTGGGCAAGAAGATGGTTGACAGGTACTTGTGATACTTGCAATTTGATTTTTAAATGGCGAAAGGGACTAAAACAGGACATAGTTATTGCTCTGACTTATAGGGGGGAGGGAAAGAACATTACATGATAAGCTTTTGTTTCTTCAATCGTGGGGTGCCTAGCAGGGAACAATAATAAGTGTGAGGGTTTACCATTTTTTAATTTAGCTTGGGCCTTGGGATTGTGAGGTGGAGCACAACGTAACTAAAACTGACTATACTTAGTTTCACAATTTATCCATCGACTCCCTAATAACCGTGCGTCCCTGGCATAACTGAGCTACGTATTTTACTTCTACCAGGCTACGTAAATCAGGTCAGCCCTTCCTAGCTTATCATCCTGGCTTAGTGAGGGACAAATTGGCATATCATGGTTGTGCTGAGCTTTTCCAGGTAAAAGTTTTCAACCTTCTCCATCTGTATTCGTTGATAGAACAAAGTGTTTATATCAAATACCTTTTTTTCCTGTCTCGAGTTACATGTGAAGTAGTTTTAAACGGTGGAGTTGGTTTCTTCTTTTTTAAAGGATCTTCACAGTGAACTCATTCAGTATCGGCGGGCTCAGATGATCAGGCAGAAGTTTATTTCAGAAGAACTTATTGTAGACTCACACTTACGCAGGGATAATGGCTTATGTCCTCTCATGCCAGAAGAGGTAGAACCCGGAGCTTCTCTCAGATTATGCTACAAATGCTTAATTTGGACACATTTTTATATCTTTATACCCTCTATGCCCACCTTCATTTTGTCTCTTGAAAGCTGAGCCTGCCCTGGAAACATGTCCATGTGTTTGAAAGCTTCATAAGTTTCTGACGTCTACATGTAGTTCACATGTAACAAAACTGTTTCCAAGCCTGAACACCCCCTTATGCTGACATTCTAATGCACCAATCAGACATTTCCTTACTGCTGTTCTGATGAAACTGCATTGGCTATTTTGATGCTAATAGTTTATTGGTGTTGAAATGTTGCAGGCTGGAATTCTTTTGAAAGCATTGGGTTATTCTCAAAAAGCGATTATATACTTAGCTGGTTCGGAAATGTTTGGCGGCCAACGTGTTTTGATTCCTCTGCGTGCCATGTTCCCTAATCTAGTGGATCGAACTTCTTTATGCAGCAGGGAAGAATTACTAGAATTGGTTGGTCCTGAGACACCTCTTCCAGAAAATACATATGAAATGCCTCCTAGAAAAAGCGATAAGCAGCTCAAAGAAGAGTGGAACAAAGCAGGTCCTCGGCCTAGACCTCTCCCTCCTCCTCCAGATAGACCTATCTACCAGCACGAAAAAGAAGGGTGGTATGGTTGGCTTACAGAGAATGATACAGAACCAACCCCTTCACCTATGGATCTTAGGAATCAAGCACACAGGTTACTGTGGGATGCACTTGACTTTTTTGTATCTGTAGAAGCCGATGTGTTTTTCCCTGGTTTTGACAACGATGGTAGTGGGTTGCCAGATTTTTCAAGTTTGGTAATGGGTCAGAGGCTCTATGAAAGACCCTCATCACGGACATATAGACTGGACAGGTAAGAAAGCTAATTACTCGACATTTAATGAAGCATTTTAAAGTTCAAATTGATCTAGAGCTTGTTGCCATTAGTTCACTACTTCATGGAGCCTCTGTTGCAAAATAACTAATGGATGTTTGCTGATTTTTTCTCAAACAGGAAAGTTATACAACAACTGTTTAACATTACTCGTGAGGACATGTACCATCCCGACCGTAACTGGACAGTTCGTGTGAGGGAACATCTTAACTCAAGTTTGGGTGAAAGTGGGCTTATCAGGCAGTCTATGCTTTCGAAACCCAGGTTGTTTCTTTCGCATCCACTTCCTGAATGCTCATGCAGAACATCTCCCCTTGAAGATTCCAGACAAATACGAAGTGATGATGGCAGATTTCTCTATGGAGGTGAAGATGAATGCCCTAAATGGATAAAATCAGCTGGAGTTGAAAAGAGTAAAACTGATGATGGTGATCAGACTGATTATGAACATGACCTTCTCACTGAACAGTCAGAAACTGAAGAAGAATTTGCGAAGAGTAAGGTGGCTTCAGCTTTTGACCAGGATGAAGAGTGGGATCCCAATGACTAGTTTGACAACAATGCAGATTCTACCGTCAGGTGTCATTTGATTCTTTCTATCTTCATTCAAGAAAGGCAAATAAGCTTTTTTGGTTTTGGTAGTAGTTTCTTGCAAATTAGTTGCATACTCTTTATACGTCAAAGCTTTCTCAAAGATATTGGTATTGCCTCCAAGCGCCCTTATGCAGCCAAGGATGACTGACGCAGCAAAGGACGACCGTTATGCTTCATCCTTCTCTAAGGTCTTCCCATGAAGCTAATGTGAAGTTGGAGGTATCTTTGTTTTTTCCACATTCATTGTAAATCTGATAAAGTTTCATTCAGATTCTTTTGTCTCTTTTTCTACAATAGTTTTATTTCTGGATTTGTTTTGACACACTACAGATATGAAAGATAAAAGTAAAATTCAACAGAGTTATTAATATTCACTTGCTGTCTACTGATTCGCTCCACATTCATATTCATTAGACTGGGATGTTCACTGAGATGGTATTAGAATAGTTTAAGTCATTCGTTGATCCAATCAAAAGAATACATCATTTTCTTAGTGACAATGGAAGGATGTTGTTTGATGCGTTGATAAACAATTTATACTGTTGTATTCAAAAGCTTCAAAAGCAGGGCAGAGATAAGAGAACCCTAAGCACCATGTGCACCATGTTTCGCTGTCCATGGTTTGATAACAGAGACAACGGTAATGATGATGATGATCAGAAGGATGAGGATGGCAATGCACATCCATTTCCTTGAACTTTTCTGTTTCTTTAGTGCCTTTGTTAGTTGATTGTTCCCGGATTGAACATGATCCACAGCGCTGGAGACCTGTTAAGAGTCGAAACAGAACAAGGAGTTTGAAGAAATCTAATCTCAGGGTTTCATCAAAGATAGTGAAGAGACTGTTTACCATATTCTCTATGTTGTCTAGCATCTCTCCCTGTGCATCCACCAGCACGGCCATATCAAGAAACACCTACCAACCAAAAACAGAAGGTGAATCATTTCGAAAGTTTTGGTAAATCAGAGCAAGGTTTACCTGTTGGAGGT
Organism: Moricandia moricandioides; assembly: GCA_905132885.1. Classification (NCBI taxonomy): domain Eukaryota; kingdom Viridiplantae; phylum Streptophyta; class Magnoliopsida; order Brassicales; family Brassicaceae; genus Moricandia; species Moricandia moricandioides. The sequence continues at coordinate 53,187 of CAJHQQ010002165.1, forward strand.
CAAGGAGTTTCTTCTCTAAGTCTCTCACAGCATCATGGCGTTCCTGAATCTCAGCCAGTGTATCCATTATCTGCAGAGCCAGAAAATAACCTAACTTGTAATACACGTAGTTAGCTTGTTGCTTAGGTAGTCATGCTATTGCGTAAACATAGATACAAACCTGGCCTCGTCCTTGCTCCATGATTGCTTTCTCAAAAATCTGCTCACTGTCTCCAGTTTCAATCAATCGATCAACCATCTACATATCCAAACACGATTATCATGAGCCCATACTAAAACCAGTTCAATAGATTTAAATTGAGAAAAATAACTATAAGTTCTTGCCTCTTCATCAGCTCGTTGGCCAGTCACTACCATTGTCAAGAACCAAAAAGTTAGCTATCACAAGATCATCAATAAAAAAAGTTGAATCTTTGAATAGATTCTCAATTCAAGAACCTGTAAACACACGCCTCTCTACAACTTCTCTGTATTCTTGGTGAATGTTTTGTCTTAGAGTCTGCAGTGAACAAACTTTAATAGCTTAGGACTAACTTTCTTAGAGATTTTGCAGAAGCACTTCTCAAAACTTACTTGGAATTCAGATATCTTGTCCTTGAACTTCTTCTTTATCGCGCTGCGGATAAAACATATTAAGCAAGGGACAGAATCTTGAAACATAGCTATAGATTCAGGAAAGAAAAAAACTCACATTGTTGTGGCTGTTCTTGTTCTGTCTACTCCAGTTCCTTTCCCACAACCCGGTTTACTCCGGTTCTCCAGATTCTGTACAAACCAATTCGGGTCTTAAACGAGCAGACCAAAGGAAGTGACTCAATAATGTATTCATCTCTAAGCCTAACCTCTCTATCAAGTTCTTCGATCTTTCCCTTGATGAAACGAGAGATTCTTCCCACTTCATCAACATCTCTCTCCATCCTCTGCTTGATTGCTACATAACAAATAAATTCATCTAAATCTTGAATCAAGAACTTTGTTTCTGAGTTTTAACATTCAAACTCGTACATTTCATTGCAGGACCCTTAGTAACAGCTTTGGTCTCCTCATGCGCCGCCTGAAGCTTCTTGAGATGCTTGTCAAGCTTCTCATATTGCTTATCGATTTCTCCGACCTAAACAATTGATATGATCTCTCATATTTCACATAGATTGAGAAGGGTTACAATAAAGATGAAACGTTATACCTTTTTGAAGAAACCAGCGAGGCCGAGATCTCCAGAGTTACCTGGTCCATGTGCTGACTCGATATCGCTTCTATTAGATCGATCTCTCGAGAACTCTGACGAACCCTGTCCAATGTAACATCCATCATCTTACTAGACATTGTAATGAGACGTCATATCATACAAAACTTGTAACCCAAGCTACAAACCCTACGAGTTTTTCTAATTTTAATTATTACAAGGAAACGTTGCTTGGATTAGAAGTTAGAACAAGAATAAAGACAAACCTTTAAGAGGTCGTTCATTGTCGGAGAACTTGGTTAGAGAAGAAGAAGATCTATAAGACACGAGAAAGAAACTTGCTGAACAATCAACCAAACCTACATATCCCATGCAAAAAGATATATATATAAACCTAAATAACATTCAAGAAGGAAACCAAACCTGGTTTTATCAGATAAACCCAGATCTCTCTTGTTCTCTTTCTTTTTGTTTTCTTCCTTTTTAAATCATAGAAATTAATAAGAAAAGATCATCTCAAGAGAAGAAGAGAGGAAGCGCTTCATTACCGCATAAACCAGAGTACAAAAAAATAAGATTGTTAGACACGTAAGGTTAAGGTCAACGGTTAAGTTTTTTCTTAAACAAAAAAAAAATGGTAAATATTGTTGATGACAAATACTCTCAAAGCTTTCTTGGTAGACACGGTAACCTGAAATCACATGTGTATAAGCCACATTACATTCACGCCTCACCTATAAAATCAATTTATAGAAGCTAACTCCAATAATGAATTATAAATCTAAACCCATTATTCAAGTGTCTTGATAGCTATGTGTAATGATATGAGTTTTTCTTATTTGTGTATGTTGGGTAATTCCAAGCTTGTGGGAACTTAACATATTATTGGATGTTTAATATGTTAAGAGATAAACATAAAAATGAAATCTAGAATAGGAAAAAGAAGTTTTCTATTAGATTAGGTTTGTGTTTTCCATATCCCACATGTTAAAGGGAATTGTCCTTCACTATAAATATAGACCTTATGGAGAGGTGTTCCATAAGAGATCTGAGAGAAACATTGAGAGCTTTAGTTTTGAGTAGTTTCTAAAGCAATAAGAAAAGTTGTTCTTATTATCCTTTGTTCTAAGAGATCTTTCAATTGGTATCAGAGCTTAAGTTGAAGCTCAAATTGATATCAGAGCCTCAGGTTGGAGACTCGATCTAAGCTTAAGTTGAAGCTTTGATCCTGGTGGCTGTGAAGCAAGAGTTCACGACACAAGATGGCTGACATGAATAGGGTTCCACGCGCGAAGGACCTTGGATTCGCACCCATCCAATGTCCGATGTTGAACTCGACAAACTACATAGTTTGGTCGATAAGGATGAGGGTGTTACTCCGTGTTCATGATGTGTGGGACACGATAGACCCTGGTTCGGATGATCAAAAGAAGAACGATGTTGCAATTGCTCTTTTGTTCCAATCCATTCCCGAAACTTTGATTCTCCAGGTGGGAGAACAAACCACATCAAAAGACATCTGGGACGCCATCAAGTCACGACACCTTGGAGCTGATCGTGTAAGGGAGGCGAGACTTCAGACATTGATGACGGAGTTCGACAGGTTGAAGATAGATGATAGTGATATCGTGGATGACTTTGCGGGAAAGCTATCAGGGTTATCATCCAAGGCAGCCTCGTTGGGAGAAAACATAGAAGAATCCAAGATGGTTAAGAAGTTTTTGAAGGGTCTTCCAAGACAAAAGTATATCCAGATCGTAGCGTCGCTTGAACAAGTCCTAGAACTCAACTCTACGGGTTTTGAGGACATAGTTGGAAGGATAAAGGCGTATGAGGAGCGTGTAAGGGAAGAAACTCAAAAGGAAGACCAAGGGAAGCTTATGTTTTCGGATAACAATCACCATAGTCAGAGGAACTATGGAGATTTTCGTGGTAGAGGTAGATGACGGAATGGAAGAGGCAGAGGTCGAGGTAGGTTACACAACCAAAGTCATGTGTGACACACCGAAGACAAAAACTCGAAGAAGGATCGTTCGAAGCTGATATGTTGGAGATGTGACAAGTCAGGTCACTATGCGAATTCATGTCCCGAGAAGTCAGTGAGGAATCAAGAAACCAACTTAAATGAAACACAAGAGACTGATGCCCTCTATGTACACGAGGTGGTATTCTTGAATGAAGACAAGGTGATTCCGACGAATCTTGATATCGACAAAGGCAATGCAAGTGTTTGGTATTTGGATAATGGAGCAAGCAATCACATGACGGGAAACAAGGAGTTCTTTTCGAGTTTGAATCTCAACACCAAAGGGAAAGTGAAGTTTGGTGATGGATCGTGTGTTGATATCGTAGGAAAAGGGGTTGTTACCTTTGTGTGCAAGACTGGAGAGAAGAAGGCACTCAAAGACATATACTACATACCCGACCTGAAGCATAACATATTGAGTCTTGGACAAGCAACAGAGAACAGATGTGAGGTTAACATGAAAGATGTCTATTTAACACTCACAGATTCGTGTGGCAGGTTTCTTGTACGTGTAACAAGATCTCAAAACCGTCTCTACAAGACCCCGATGGAGATTAGTTATCCGCAGTGTTTACATGTCAGAGATGAAGATGCAACATGGAGGTGGCATGCTCGACTAGGACATATAAGCTATGGCGTGATGAACAACATGATAAAGAAGGAGATGGTCATAGGAATGTCGTGTGTAACACACAAAGATAGTGTGTGTGACGCATATCTAGCAGGGAAGCAGATTAGACACTCATTCCTAAGTGTAACACACGGAGAAGGCGTGTGTAACACAAGTCTCGCAGGGAAGAAAATCAGAGATGCATTTTCGACCAAGGCCATGGTTCGTACATCAAAGCTACTGGAATTATTGTATGGAGATTTGTGTGGATGAATCACACCACCAACACCATCAAATATTCCTGAGGCATTCTATCGGTTCAAAAGATTTCACATCGATAGAGGAGGAGAGTTTGCCTCACGTAAGTTCAATCTAGGTTGTACCGATAGAGGAGGAGAGTTTGCCTCAGGTAAGTTCAATCCAGCTTGCACCGATAGAGGAGGAGAGTTTACCTCAGCTGAGTCGAAGATGTCGAACTACTTATGGGTTGAAGAGATGGTAGCCGAGTTGGAGTCTATCACAAGAAACAAGACATGGAAGCTTGTGGATAGAACACCTGGTATTGAACCTATAAGGTTGAAGTGGATCTACAAGATTCAAGGAGCAGACGAAATCAAGATAAAGGAGGAGAGTTATGCTCAAGGAATCATGTGTGACACAAAGATGAAAATGTGTAACACGACTCACGTAACAATGGAGTCGAGTTTAAATATCTCAAGGGTTGAAGATGAACCAGAGATAAATGCTACAGGATACAAAAGTAGCATAGGATGTTTGAGGTATCTACTTCACACAAGATCAGTTGTGTGTTACACAGTTGGTGTTCTAAGTCGATACATGCAAACGCCGGGTGTTGAGCAGAAGGCCGACATCCTAACCAAGCCATTAGCAAGGATTAAGTTCAAGAAAATAAGGAGCTTAATCGGAGTTCAAGAAATTGGTCTCCCTAATTCAAGTTGGAATTAAGGGGGTGATTGTTGGGTAATTCCAAGCTTGTGGAAACTTAACATATTATTGGATGTTTAATATGTTAAGAGATAAACACAAAAATGAAATCTAGAATAGGAAAAAGAAGTTTTCTATTAGATTAGGTTTGTGTTTTCCATATCCCACATGTTAAAGGGAATTGTCCTTCACTATAAATATAGACCTTATGGAGAGGTGTTCCATAAGAGATCTGAGAGAAACATTGAGAGCTTTAGTTTTGAGTAGTTTCTAAAGTAATAAGAAAAGTTGTTCTTATTATCCTTTGTTCTAAGAGATCCTTCAGTGTAGATATGATATAAGTAATCATGTGCGTTTATTAGAGCTGTCTGCGTTTACTTTTTAATACTCTAGTGAGAAATGAATGTTACAAGCAATCTATATTATATTCTAAGACCTGTCTCCACGTTCCAAGAGATTATCCTGATGAGGACCTGTTCAATCCTAAAGCTAAGTTTGACCTTTGATGAACATAAGTAATTATATAGCAGATGACTCTCTTTCATTTTGAAACCAAAACAAGTCTCTCGTCTTATGGATGTTTCTTCTTCTTCTTTGGTCTCTCCTCATGGGGGATACGATGTGTTCCTAAGCTTCAGAGGTCCAGACGTGCGTGAGAAGTTTCTCAGCCACTTGCTTAATGAATTTGACCGCAAGGGAATCAATACTTTCAGAGATAATCAGATCGAGAGAGGCCAAGAGATCAGTCCTGAGCTCAAACAAGCTATAAGAGAATCAAGAATCTGCCTCATCATCCTCTCTAAGAATTACGCTGCATCAAGCTGGACTCTGGGGGAGTTAGTTGAGATCATGGAGTCTAGTAAAACGGTTATGACAGTTTTCTATGACGTTGAACCGTCTCATGTAAGAAAACAGACCGGAGAGTTTGGAATGGCTTTTAGCAAGACTTGTGAGACTGAGACAGAACAGCAGAAGCAGAAATGGAAGCAATATTTGACTAATGTTGCAAACATACTCGGCGAAGATTCACTTAAGTGGTTTGGTCCTCTCCTTCAAATCTCTTTTGTTATCATTATCTCATAACAATGTGTATATATAATGTTCAACAAATCCGTAGGTGGTAATTAAGAGCTCTATAGAGATTAGATACTAGACAAATTATTTGTGGCCTAGGAAGAGCATAGACGTTCAAGAATTATTGATCATTTTCTATATTAGGTATTTTAGTCTTTGAGTTTAATTATAAAATTATTTTAATAAATTTATGTAGAAAAAAATATACAAAAAGAGTAATTTGTAGATCTACACTAGCATTATTATTTGATTAACATATTAGACAAATTTAGATCAGTTTATACCGATTTGGATTATGTTCATCAATTTTACATGATTTAAACCGATTTAAATTGAATAAATTAGATTTTTAAAAAATCGTTTCGGTTATAACCGATTTGTCGCTAACTGCCTAAGTCGATCGTTAGAACATTGTATATATTGATACTTGCTTATAATATCTATGTGATTCATTGTGCAAAAATTCGATGGAGGAACTCAGGGACAATGAAGCAGATATGATCTCAAAGATTGCCACAGATGTTTCAAACAAGTTGAACTTCACACCATCAAGGGACTTTGATCATTTAGTTGGAATTGAAGCTCACCTAGCAGAGATGGCTTCACTGTTATGCCTAGAATCATCTGAAACAAGGATGGTTGGGATTTGGGGGCCCTTGGGGATCGGCAAAACAACAATAGCAAGAGCCATATACAATCAGATTTCAAGAAACTTCCAGCGCTGTCTCTTTATGGATAATGTTAAGAGAAGTTACAGAAGTGGTGGTGACTCTGATGACTATACTTTAAAGAAGAATCTGCAAAGAGAGTTTCTTTCAGAGATTTTGGACCATAAGGATATGGTGATACACCATTTAGGTACAGCTCAACAACGGTTGAAGTACCAGAAAGTCCTTGTTGTTCTTGACAATGTGGATGAGCTAGAGCAACTACAAGCTTTGGCAAATGGACCTCACTGGTTTGGTAAAGGAAGTAGGATCATCGTGACGACAAACAATAAACATCTCTTGGAAGCACATGAGATCAAGCATATATATGAAGTGAAATTCCCATCTAAAGATGAAGCTCTACAGATTTTTTATCAGTATGCTTTTCCAAAAACTGCTCCCCCAGAGGGTTATTTGAAGCTTGCAGTTGAAGTAACCGAGTTAACAAGTCATCTTCCATTAGGGCTATGTGTTCTTGGCAGAGCATTGCGCGGAAAGAGCGTGAGCAGGTGGACTGATGAACTATCTAGGATCAAAACAAGTCTCGACAGGGACATTGAACAAGTCCTAATAGTTGGTTACAATAGCTTAGATGATAAAGACAAAGCTATATTTCTCCACATTGCGTGCTTATTTGAAGGCAAAACAGATGAGTGTGTGAAGCAGTTTCTTGGAAACACTGGTCTTGATGTCAATTTTGGACTTGAGATTCTTGTCGAAAGAGCTCTCATAAGTATATTGAGTGACAGAATCATTTCAATGCACCGTTTGCTAAGACAGATGGGCAGAGAGATTGTTCATAAACACTCTATTCACTTGTCTATGAGATGCCAGTTCTTGATGGGTGCTTGTTACCTGTACAATGTTGTTGCTGATAGTATTGTAAGTCTTTTTATCTATAACACCTCACTCAGTGTTGTTTTAAACTGATACATAGAGTTTGCCTTTTTTGGGATTTTTTCAGGGCACTCCAGCTCTGTTAGGCACATCAAAAATCAGCCTCACAAATGAGGAAGCCCTTAGTGGAATGCATGATGAACAACTTATAAGATTCTGCAGAGATATTGTGGATAAGGTTAGTCTTAGTATACATGAGCAGTGTTTTAAGAATCAGTTTAGGCGCTTCATCCACAATAAGACCTAAATAAAACGATTTAATTTCTAAACCAATTTTTGAAATATCGGTCTTGACACCCGCCTAATCAATAATCTCATATAAAGCATCTGCCAATTTCCTAACGATTTTTTAAACGTTGCATGAGTGTTAGCTACTTCATCAACTTTAGTCATTTCTATTATCTACACTTGGATTCATGTCCTATGAAATGCAAGCCTTCCTGGTTTAGTCCTGACTATCTTGTCAAAAAAATTGATATGCAGGGGAGGAAATTGGCCAAGCTAGTCTTGGATGGAATCAGTTTCATGTTTTCTCTCCTTAGGGATGCCTTTCTTTCCATCATGAGTATGCCCACTGCTGCATTTGAACATCCGTTTCGGAAACTTAAGAAGAGACTTTCCAATCTGAAACTCAGCAAAGAGGTGAACTGCTCCGTGGATGGTTTCAAGGAGCTATGCAGGACCGGATATGAAATTTTGGGAGCTTTAAACATTTTTTTAAGAATTTTTATAAAAAAAAATAATTTCATAACTGGGAACCTATTTCTATGTAAAATCCTTTAAAAAAATTTGGGGGCCGAGGCCATTGTTTCACCCGGCTGTGCCCAGATCCAGCCCGGAGACATCTCACTGGATATCTTGCTCATGTAAATTACTTCACAATGTTAAAAATTTGCGCAGTTCATAAGTCGTATGTATATTTTGAGTTGTTTCTGTTTCTGGTCTCTTTTGGTAGCTTCCTCATATTATGTTTCCTTTTACATTTCTGAAATTGTTGGACGTTCACAGTCAAACATTACATTGAAGAAAATAGCTTGTAAAGACTAATAAAGAGCTTCAGGTACACCAAGTGATGTACATGAACATGAGCATCATTCTTACAGCTAAAAGTTTGAAGGACAATATCTCATTCAGTCATCACTCATCATCAGGGCTGGTTCCTCACTACCTTCACACTGCTGTAGTCCTAACAGGTACATGAGGCTGAGACTTGCTTTGGTCCTTCGTTCTTGGGCTTTGGTGGAGAGGAGTAACAACAGGTTTAGGGTTATCATCAAGAGCCCCAGTCAAAAACATTGAGATCCCTCCCTTCCTTGCAAGTTTCTTGCTTCTCGGTGAATCAGGTTGATTGGAGAGTGAGACAGAATCTGATTCTTTGGTGAACCCACTAAACCATCGTCACATCCAACATAGCACTGCTCTCCTGTTTACAAATGTTCTGTCTCAAAGTCACTCAGCCTTTTAAAGCTAACGTTTGGTGTACTCAAAATCACTTCATAAGTCCTTAGCTTCTTCATATATTAGTATTATACTAATTTTACTATTGTTTGTTGTTGATGGCTTGGGTAACCAAACACTGAAATTTCAAACCTATTAAGCCTTAAGCATTCGATAAAAGTGTGTCACAATATTCAGACTAAAGATGACTCCTCCCCTAAGAAACCTAAATCAGAGGTAAACCGCAAGGACTAAGTGTTTGGTTTACTGAAGTACAAAACAAATGGGATCATCCTAAACCACTCTGCTTCACTTCTTAATCTTTTGGCTTCTTTTTTTTTCTTCAGCTTCCTAACACAGAGTTGGTTGCTTGTTGATGGTTAGCTAGTTGTTTCTTGCCTTCTCCAGATCCGGAAGATCTGAGATCAAATAACAAAATTTTATGTAAGATCAATCATAAATAAATGGTCCAGAGTATAATAATAATGGAACTAAAAATTTGTATACAATCAATTTTAACTTAGTCTCTACTTGCAGGTAAGGAGATTAAAGGTTGTTGAAACTTACAGAGCAATCCATCATCATCACTGCTTTCACAATCTTCATCAACAAACTATGAATAAAAAGAGGTAAAAATAATCAACCGAAGTGGCTTATAGCTAAACATTAATAGAAGAAACAAACATACAAAGCAATTATGAAAAAGCACTTACTGCACTCTCATCATCAGAGGCTGTTTCAGCTGAAATAAATAAAGCAAAATAGAGATTCTTTAGTTAGAAACAACTTATGACCAAGGATGATGAGAATACTTATGCATTTCTCAAAGGAGACTAGACAAAAAAAAGTCACAAAACAAAGATCTCTTGTATTGTAACGACTTACAGTTGACCTCCTCATCCTCATCACACCATTTGTTCCAGTCTACTTTGATGTAAGGTGCAGGCTTCTCTTCTGATTTCAGAATCCGTGGCCACCAGCTTCTCTCTTCTTTCTGAATCGAAAATATTATGTTCCTTAGCCCAACGTTCTTTCTATATTCCTGCATCATACACAACATAAGAAACTCGTAAAGACAATCATGTGTAAATCATACTATAGCCTGCTAGTTTCTTATGATTTAAACGGGAGAAAGTGGCACTTACTGGCACAACCTTCCCATATAGCTCCAAGCTGAATTCAAAGAGCTTGCCTTGCGCGCCGAGAGCAGAGAATGTGAATAGACCCTGAGGCTCACATTTGACTGAAATGTCCTTTGCATCAGGTAAGGCGACGGTTAGGTAAACCTTATCAGACCGCTGAGCCCAAAGAACCTCCGGGTTATGACTGCATACATTGACAAACACAACACTTGTAACTATACTGTCTTGCCACCTGATTACACAAGACATTCAACGAAATTCATAACCAAAACTTCGAATTTTCTATCACGGATTCCTAGCACAAAATGTTCCATAAGTAGAACTAAAGTGCAACTTTTAAGAAACATAGACATGAGTGCTTGATTCGTGCACTGGAGATTTAAAACGTTGAAGCACATCAAAACCAAAACTTTGAAAAGGATTGTTACATAGGGACTGTATCAATCAAGTCAAAGATGATTTCTTTGTAAATCATTATTATAACAAAGTTCAAAGATTTTTGCAAATAGCTAATCTAAAAGAAGATGAAAGTATCTTCTGATGCAAAACCCATTAGTAAACTAACTAAAAGATGATTACTTTAGATCACAAATCACACGATACACCAAGCTGAATCAGTTTCATCTTCGGGTTTAAAGTCTACTCTTCAGTAAATCTTAAACACGTACCTCATGTCTTAGTGGTCGGAAGTGTAAACGGCGATGTAATAGAGTCGATCAAGCTCAAGCGACAGAGACAGAGACAGAAACAGAGTGAACTCGAGTCTTTTAGGGTAATAAGATTCTTCTGGAGTGAAACAAAGGTAAAGGTTAAAGAATCTAACAATCAGCCCCCACAGTTTTTGAGTATTTCATATAGATCCATAAACTATAGAGAATTTACAGCTTTATCCAAAAAGAAAAAAATGTTTTCGTTGTTGTCATTGGATTTCTGTTTAACCATATGATCTTAAAGACATAATCCATCAAGAAGAAAAGCTATTATGCCAGTTTGTGTAATTAAATTATCATCTACTAAAAAACAATAACTATATTCAATTTTAATAAAAAAAAAATTATATATAATTTAGAACTATTTAATGAAAAAACAAAGAGATCTGTACACCAAAAAAAATAGTAACCAATAATAATTAAATAAATAATACTGAGTATATATATATATATATATATATATATATATATATATATATATATATTATTTGCTAAGCTAGTAGTTAATTAGTTAATAATGGACATTATTAGATTCTAAATATATAATTGTAATTGCGTTGATATATATAACCAAATCATTTCATATTGTTAATTTGCCACATCATTTTTAAAAATTTGAAACTATTTAATGAAAGAGTTTAAAGACAATTTTTTCTAAGTATAAAAGACGATTTGAGAAAGATTTTATCGTTTTAGCTTTCAGAAATAAGTAATAACTAATTAAAGAACACTAGCTAGTTATATGTTTTATTAGGATGCTTGTAATTAAACAAAGAACTAATGGACATGCATGTTTAGATTCTAAACATTTTCTTTTAACTACGTGGATACAAAAACTTAAAATTTGTAATATGTTTATAAATACTAATTTTAAAAAAGAGCTATGTCATAGAATCATGTTTTCTTCGAGTTCGAAAATGAAATGGATGCTAATCTCAATTCTACTAATCCTCAAAACGTCATCATGTTTTGGAAACCATTCGTCCATCGATGGAATATTACCGTTTGCACCTAAACATGTTGTGATTATTAACAGAATTCACACAAGACCAACACTGGTCTTGCATTGCAGAAACAAAGAGAAAGATTTGGGGATAAGAGCAGTCCAATTCGAAGGTAGATTTGATTTTAGTTTTCGTGTTAACCTCCGTAAGACGACAAGGTATACTTGCACTTTCAACTGGCCTGAACATAGCGCAACGTTTGCTATTTTTACGGTCGATAGAGATGACAACCCAAAAAATAAGATTGGAGTTTGTAGAGAATGCATTTGGATCATTTTTGCTGGTGGCCCTTGTCGTGATAAACGTGATAAAACCGGTATGACTTGTTTTAACTGGGATTCTGTATCGCTTTAAAATATTTATTGCATCTTTTTTTTTGTATTTTTGAGTTTATTCATATATATAATAATATAAAAAAATAAATAGATCTGGTAGGTGATATTATTATTATTATTACATATTTATAGCTTTCTTTTGTGATTAAGAGATTACATTTCTCTTGATGAGATATCGAAGTTAACAACTATTTATGAGAAGTAGTACTCAATAGTAGATTTTTTGTGGATTTCTTTTAAAATCATTATAAACATGTTCTAAGATTTATGAAATAGCTCTCTAATCGTTACAAAGAATACAATTTCTCTATGACTGAACAATAACAAGAGCTTTCTCGTCAATAACATTTAATATTTTTCTTTAGTATATTTCTTCTGGGAGTGTAACATTTAAACACTAAAAACATGAAAAAATATTCTAATGCAAACCCATTAGCAAACTAAGTCAACTACCTCAAAGACGATGGATCTTTTTCTAAAATTTGGATTTTTTGTAACAGAGGAAATATTAAATACGTAGATTACGTTTTAGAGAATTTTGTTGTTTCTAATTAAGTAATGTTTTCAAATTTCATTGCATAGTTTATTAATTTTACGTGCTATATGACTTTTTATATTATGATTTTTATTAGTTAAAATATAATTAAGTATATAGTTAATGATGTTTTTGCTTATAAAATATACAAACTTAAATTTCATTTTAATATATGTGGCAAAGTCTACAACGTCAACTAAAAATAAAAGGAGAGAGTATATGTTATTTAGTATGCTAGTAATTAAACAAAGTTCAACGGATATGCGTTTTTAGATTCAAAACATTTAGTATGCTAGTAATTAAACATTTACGTTAAAATTCAAAATAATATATTTATTTATTTTGGTTAAATTATAATTAAATGGGAGGGTATATCTAATCTAAAGTTTGAGTTGATTTGATTTATAATGCGGTTGTAGATGATTTCAAGGAATTTGAGAGTTTTAAGTGATTTTTGTTAAACCACCCTAGAATATCACCTATAATCATGAGATTTGGATTTAATTTTTTAACTAAGAAACTCCACCCAAACACTCCAAAATCACTTAAAACTTTAAAATTCAATAACTTAAAATATTTTTTAATAAAAGTGAATTTCAGAATACTTTATGAAATGTCATGTTCAATAACAATAAATTTTTAAAATTCATGTTTGAATAATCGTGGATTTGTCATACAAATCACCTATAATCTTAGTTAAATACACTCTCCCCTCTTAAATATATGTACCGTTTAAAACGTTAAGTAAAAAGAAACGGAGAATATGTTTTATTTAGTATGTTAGTAATTAAACAAAATATTAACGGACATGAGTTTAGGTTCTACACATTTACTTGTAGATACAACAAGTTACAAAAAAAAAATGTAATCTGTTTATAAATACTAATTTCAAAACAAACTAATCTCTCACAGCCCCTTTTAACCTATAACCATGTCTTCCTCAACAAACATCCATTTCATTTTCGTGTTATTCTCATTTTTACTTATCCTTAAAAGGTCATCATCTTCTGGAAACCATTCATCCATCAATGGATTTTTACCGTTTGCACCTAAACATGTCGTGATTACTAAACAAAATTAACACAGGAGTAACACTGATCCTGCATTGCACAAACAAAGAGCAAGATTTTGGTATAAGAGCAGTCCAATTCCTACAAAGTTTTGATTTTAGTTTTCATGTCAACCTCCGTAAAACCACAAGGTATACTTGCACTTTCAACTGGCCTGGACATAGAGCCACATTTGCTATTTTCACGGTTGATAGAGATGATAACCCAAGAAGTAAGATTGGAGTCTGCAGAGAATGCACTTGGGTCATTTATGAGCCTGGCCCTTGTCGTCAAAAACGTGATGGCAGTCTTACTTGTTTCGAATGGGATTCTTAATTGCTTTAATTTATCTATTGCATCTTTCTTGGTTTGTATCCTTGATTTGATTCAAATAGTAATGAAATAAACAGATACGGTGGATGATATTGGTATTACACATGTGTATCATTCTCTTGTGATAAGATTAAAATATTATATTTGAAACATTATTAATAAAAAGTAAAAGGAAAACTATAAAAACAGTTTTTGAGTATTTCATACAGATCCATAAAATATTATACTTTAAAAATATCATTATAAAACCTCATATATATAAGATTCTTCTTGAGTGAACAAGGTAAAGTAATATATAATTTAGAACTATTTAATGAAACGAAACAGATAGATTTGTAGACAAAAAAAAGTAACCAATAATAATTGGCTAAAGAACACTAAATATATCTATATTATTTTTTATTATTTGGTATGCTAGTAGTTCTAATTACTAATGGACATTTTTAGACTCTAAATATTTACTTGTAATTACGTCTCTATATATTACCAGATATTTCATATTGTTAGTTTGTCATATCCTTTTAAATTTTCCATTAAAATCTATCTAATGACAAAAAAAAAGTAAAGACTTTTTTTCTAAAGTATAAAAGACAATTTGAGAGATTTTACCATTTTTATTTCAGTACTAACTAATTAAAAACATTAATTAGATTATTTTATTTAGTAAGCTAGTAATTAAACAAGTATTAATGGACATGCATGTTTAGATTCTACACATTTACTTGTAACTAAAGTAGATACAACATGTTTATTACATATTGTATTTTTCTGTTTTTGATAAGGTTATAAAAGATTATATTATGAAACACTAGTTAAAATTAAATCAAAACAAAACAAAAAATTGAAAATAAACACAAGTACTCAGCAAGTAGTATTAATTGATGCATATCCGGATATAAGTAGAAGATAGAACAAACCATTCATCATACCACATGGCCTTTAGAAGAGACCACCACCGTGGGCTACCTTCTCTCCTTGAAGCTCCAAATTGTTTGGAAGGTAAGAAACAGCTTCTTTATCATCAATCTCTAAATTGTTTGGCTGCAACAGAAAAAAAAGAAGCAAAAATGAGAGCGGTGTCATAGTTGTTTGGGAGAAATCAGGTTCTCTATTTGTTAACTTTGCCTTGATCATCGAGGTCTCAGCTCATAAAAGAATTTATATTCCGCTTCAAACACCAGTTTTTTTTTTTTTTTTGCCTCGAGTAAATTAATAAAACGCTGTATAGATTCACAACATTAGGAGTCATAAATAATTGTTATCACGATCCTAAAATTCTCTTTTAAAAAAATAAACAATAAAAACAAAAACATACCTCTGATTGCTTTCGAGCCTCAAAGTTTTCTGCATCAACCCTAATCATCATCTCCATGGTATCATCACTCAGTCCAACCCTAGCTCCAACCTAAACGTGGAGAAAAGAATTTAACAAATTAAGCGATCGAGAGGTTATAGACAATAACAAATGATAAAAGTATTTAGAGGAGGTGGAGGTAAGGATGCTTACCATGAGATCTTCAAAGCTCCCGCAAGAAAACATTTCACAGCCTGTGTTGTCCACCAGTCTTCTTGTCTCTATAAAAGAAATTTTGAAAAGATACGTATGAGTTTTCCTGCTTGTGTTACTTCCTAGAGTATCAACAAACAGCCCATGCAAATTTGCATGAAAGTATGAAAAATCGATTTTCATGAGTACTCTCTCTCCTTGTTGTCTCTCTAGACTCTCACGGTTTTCATGAGTACTCTCTCTCCTTTTTTTCTTTATTTGTTATAAAAGAGTGAGTAAATTTAATACAAGATACCAAGTAGTGTTAAAACTCATAACGTTGGTCATTTCTTAATCGTAAGGCTTTGTCTATAAACATTACGTTGGTTATTTCTTGACATTGCTTATTTGTTACGTTTCAAACAAGATCAATATGTATTATCCTGAGTATCTAAATGATGGCTAAGTCTTGGTACAATTATTAATTGTCTTGTGTTGCTAGCAAGCATGGCTTACTAGTTTCTCTTCTATTAGTCTATGATCATAAGGCTAACCTAATAGTTGAGTTTACTCTTTTTCCATCAAAAGGCTCCCTAGCTGGGTATGAGAAACAGATCAAAACCCATGGAGCAGATAAATAAAGGTCTCATGAACTGAGATAGGACATTATTATGCATTAACATAACAAATTAGATCAACGACAATAGAAAAGAAAATAAACCCTTAAGACTACTATACTACTATGTATTATTATTATTATTATTTGAGAGATGACTGAATAACAAACAGTCCAAATAAAACTACCATATTTATTTATTATTATTTGAAACTTAGACCGACGACAATAGAAACTAAAAACAAACCCTTAAAACTATACTATACTACTATATATTATTATTATTATTATTTGAGAGACTGAATGACAAACAGTCTTATTATTATTTGAGAAACTTAAAGATAATATCAAACCATACTATTTGTTCCTCCTTAATTAGCACGCAAAAGGCAATCAAAATGATTGAAGCAGGCTCGAATATAGTGGTAAGAACCTCCATTATCTGCTTCGATCCTATACATCTTGCTTCCTTGTGGTGGGTCTGTTTTGTAATACAAGACAGACTCTGATCCATCATTAACCAAGGATGGTGCTGTGAAAACAAGTTCTCCTGTTCCAATGGTACCTACAAAAGAAAACAACATATCGTTCCCAACATTGTCTCTCCAACCAGGAATCACTAGTCGCTGTAACTCCCATTGTCCTGAAACTTCATTCCTAATACAAATCTCAAACTCTCCTGTCTCTGATTTATTATTCACCACGGCAACATTCCCGTTATAGTTCACCATTGTAACATCATAATAAAGTATGACTCCCTCAGGCAATGGATTAACAGTAAACTCTTCTGAACTTAAGTCGAAGCTCATTATTGTAATTGTAGTACGTGACTGGTCTATAGCTGCGTAGTATAAAACTCCTCCTTTACACAGTGCATTAGTGACTAACTGTGGCGGATCATAATCTTCATTAATGTATCTGAAAGGGGTGAGATACGTATGAGGATGCTCACATGCGATCGGTCTCCCAGATCCTTCACCATCCGATCTTACCGTGTAAACTAGAGGTTTATCATAAAGCCTTGGCCATAACACCTTGAATACACCATTATCTTCATCGTATCCCAAAATAAAATTTTGGGAGAATAGTCTAAGCTCTTCGATATCTGGTAGACGCAGAACATTGTTGGTAATGGGATTGCATAGCAAAAACCTATCTGATGATTGAAGGCAGACCACGCCTCGAACGGGTTCAGAACTCGTCCATTCTTCTAAAGAATCCTCATAAACAGTGTGAAACAATGAATGTGGAGTTGGATCCATGGGTCTTGTCATGGAGCGTAGCAAGTAACGACTTTTGAAGTCTTCATCATAGATCATAGTCTTCCATTTCTTGCAGACGAAGATGCATGCAAGCAAAGATTTAAGAGGCAAACGTATCAGAATATGTTTTTGGATATCATCAGGAATTGACTCCATTTTCTTTTCTTGTTTTTTTTGAGGGGTTTTCTCTAGTAATACTTTTTGGTATCTATTTGAGACATAACACACATGTAAATTTATAGAAAATATCAGCCAATGAGAGAGAGAGAGTTAAGAAATTAGCTGTGAGGTAGCTCATAACTTTAGCTACTGGTCGTCTTGAGTCTTCTCACACGTTCATCTTTACTTGCATTAATATTTACATAATTTAAAAGCTATAAATAGAAAAGATAAAACTTTCGTTTACACGTAGGTTGATAATCGAGCATGGTTTTACAAGTACCATGAAGAATGAACTTACGAAAATTGTTAGCCAATGAACTAAACGAATATATAAATATAAGTTTCTGGAAGGATTTCACTATCACATGTAGAAAAATTTACTAAAATTGTTAGCTAATAAGCTTAAAGAATAGAAGATAGAAATTGTTGGACGGTTTTCAGTTTCACATTAATTGATGATGACCTGAGGTCTTCATCACACATGTAGAAAGAACTTGCTAAAATTGTTAGCCAATTAGCTTAAGAATAGATAAAACTTATTAAAATTGTTAGCCACTGAACTAGAAGACTAAGAGTACAACATTGGAAAATTTTGAAGAA